>LAPY01003112.1:41067-52804 GCA_000970635.1 Eragrostis tef | reverse complement strand
ATTATACGAAGTTATACGAGCGCATATAGAGCATAAGGAGATGAAAGACAAACAAGAAATAAAAATCTCCCTTGCGGTTCTTAACAAATTGATCCCATATTTGCACTCGTCAAGATCCAGGGACTTGACCGCCCTCAGCATGTGCCTCCTCGATTGAATTTGATCGTCATAGCGCGTCGATCCGCGGCATGGCGGCCGATTCTCCCGTCTGATCGCAGCGATGATTGCCTCAATCATCCTCAAGGACGTGGGCATCTGTGGACGTGCTTAGGCAGCTAGACCAGGACGGAGGAAGGCATTTCAATTGCCGTCCGGAGGGATCTGGATGGACGACGCTCTTGTTCAGTTGCCGCATTAAGCTCCTCCGCGGGGAAGGCGTCCGGGATATTTTTTTCGACGAACCGCTCCGCGTGGCTAGTAGATCGAGTGTGTTTGGCTCGAAGAAAACGACCGTGAGCGGAGGGGCGCTAGGCGGGACCGCGCGGAATGAATCTTGGTTCGGGGGGGAGCGTCCGCTGGGTCGGGGGAGCGGCCTGGCTACGGAATGATAAATTCTGTAGCTAGCTACAGATTATACCTACACTATATATATATAGGGGGATCGACCGTGCGTTGTGGAGCCGGGAGTGTTAGCTAATTAGCTGGGACTCGTATATCTCTTTTCCCTTTTAAGGGCCTGTATATACACTTTGTACTACTTCTCTTCTTCTCTACCATAAAAATTGAGTGAATTGCATGCAAGAACAACAACTTGCACGTATTGAGTCACGTATAATTTTAGGTGGTTAAGGTGTCCTTTGACAGGGGGATCGTGCGTGCGTTGTGACATGTGGGGGGACAATTTCTGGTAGCTAGGTTTACTTTTTAATTGACATTTTCCCCTTGAATCTTGTTTCTTCCATGGTGCATATGCCTGCTGAGATGTTGCTGGACATGGTTCCACTTGACGGCAATGATTCAGCCTCCTTGGGATATCTCTTACTGGGTTTAATATCTAAATAAATTTGAACTGCGAAAGGAGTCTTAGCCTAGCGGTCAAGGCACCCGAGTAGCACCTTAGAATCCTAGTGGAAGCGAATTTTTTAGGATTTAACAGCTTTGTGCTTTTAGTGGTAGGCGACGTGTCCCTCGGCAGCAAGGCGCCAGTGGTGACTTCGTCAATCTCGAGGATTTGGCAGCTCAGTCTTCGAATATGCTGATAGGGTAGGATTTGTGTATGTACGTTTATAAGGGTGAGTGTGCGTGCGTTATGAGTGTCTAAGTTGGACTGTGTATTCACAAAAAAAAAATTGAACTACCTTATACTACACCAGAAAAAGTTTTGGATAACCCTTTAGTGAAACACATAAATAAGAAAAGACAACACAAGATACTAAAAGTTATAAGGGCAAACTGGTGAGAACGTTTGCTGACTGAATTTTTTCTCACAGAAATGTGTAAATCTGCAGAAGATGATCTACCTTCACACGCTTTTTACATGACGTTAGGACTCTGAAAATTTGTACGAATCCTATTGCTCTACTGCCATATAAAAAGGATGGAGGTAGTATTTGTATCTGAATAAAACCACTCTTGTGATGTATCTCTCTGCAGGGCCGTCTCTGAGAATTTGAGGCCCCGGTGCGAAATGCAAAGTGAAGCCCTACAAATTCTTAATTGAAGCACAATTGTTATTTGTGTTATGAATTAGAAATGTTAGTAGCTAATAAAATTTTACATTTTTAAAAAAATATTTATATTTATATACAAATTTATTAGCATCTCAATATACTCTCTTTCCCTCTCTTCTATTTCCTATTCCTCCCTTTTCCTTTTATTTTTGTTCAAAACTAACATGAGATTTAATAGAAAGTGTACAGGCATCAAAGTGAGGTTGAAAACCAAAAAAAACACGCAAGTTGTACACATAGTTAGTTTATTACCAGAAGTCCCACTTTATTTCTTCCCCTCTCTCTCTACGGTTGTCTGTACTCTTGAGTCACCAATGCACAGGGCCATATGGGCCTTCTCAATTCGACACATGCTAAAAAATTAAGCCCAATACTAGGTTTACAAGGCCCATACCCTTCAGTCTGTCTTTTTTGGTCTTCTTCTTCTTCCTGGCAGCAGACGGACATTCGTACCGGCCGGTTTTCCGCGAAAACCGAACTTCTCGGTCCGGTCCGGTAAGCAAACCGGTCCGGTTTTTCAGAAAAAATAACACTGTGCTTTTAAGAGAACCGGTAAACCATCCGGTTTTTTCGGTTTACCGGACCGATTTTTTCGGTATCGGTTTTCCCGGTTTTCTCGGAATTGCAATCCCTGCTACTACGTCGTAAACTGCAGAACCGAGGATGGGAGGTGGGATTCGGCATCCAAATCGCCATATCTCGCCATATTCCATGCCCACCTTTGCTAGTGAACTATTTTTGAGCTTTGTTTTGCTTCTATTCTCTATGGGCAAGTTAGAAACCTGAGGGCCCCAAAAATTTGGGGGCCCTGTACGGTCGGCCACCTCGCCCATGCCCATCGGGCCTGCTCTCTGATTGTTGGCAAATTCAACTCAAAAGAATTCTTGTTCCACATATATTCAATTGAACTTACTGATGACTGATGAGGAATCACAATAGCAGAGAATCTGTTGGGGGTGTTCTATGGGCTTGGCCCATTGAAATTCATAATAATTTTTGAAAATCTCAACGGTCCAATAAAAGTGCAACTCTTTAGTCCCACATGGCTAGTGGAGTTGGAGAGATGTTAACTTAAATACAAGGTTGCTCTACACTCTCTTACAACTATGTAGGTAAGAAGAAATAAGGAAGAACGCCCATGCGCGCGCTGGACTCAGCATCGCGGGACGGGGCTTGGGCGAGGCGAGTGGGAGAGCAGGTCTTCAAAAACGTCGTCGTGATACAAATAAAGGGGTGAACAAGCTTTTCCGAAAGCAATCTTCCTGACTGGTCGATCGCTTTCACCATGCCTCGTCTCCTCTACGTTCATTGTCTCGGCTTCACTGCATCACCAACTTCTACTGCTTCTTGGTCTTACATACTATCTAAAATCATATCTCTCGTATTTGTCTAGATCTTGCGTATAATTGTCTAGTTTAATCTGCAATTCGTTCATCATATTTATAATTTATTTTTGAATTAAAGTAAAATGCGCATATATCCAATGGAATGGGTCACAACACAGCTTGGTGCAAGAACAAAGTAGTAATCAGTATAAGTCCTCATGTAAGAGGATAACAAATAAAAGGCGTGGGCCCTCAATCAGAGTAACAACAAGTATCTACACTCAGATACATCAAGGAATCAAGGATTGATGAATAATAAAAGAAACGGAGAATGATATGACAATAGTCAATAACTTACAAAAGTAGTTTCCCAAGTAGTGGTTCTGGCATACTCCCTCTAGGGTCAAAATTCTTATTGTTTTGAGGTTATCCTAAGTCAATTTTTTTAAAAAACTTTGACTTTAAATATTTTCTTATGTATTAAATTTACAAATATAAAAATGACATAAGTAGATTTGTATTAAAATATAATTTCATAAAGTACACTTTAACTTTATCTTATAGCAAAAATTATTAGTCATCGAAGAAAAAAGGCCTCTAGCCTAACGGTTAGAACACCTGAGCAGTATCTAGAAGACTTGGGTTCAACTCCCGAATAACCAGACTGGAATAAAAAAATTAAAAAAGAAAAGTTATGTTTTAAAAAGTTATGTTTTAAAAACTGTGTCAATGTTTAAAACGACAAACATTTTGACACTGGAGAGAGTAATCGATAAAATCCACCCTCGATTGCTTCTGGACTTCCCTAGTTATCTAGTAAACTTCACTCGAGTTATTGATTTATCATGTCAAATCGTTGTTAGCACAGTAGATGCTCGAATTCAGCATCTTTTCTTAATGTGATGAATAAACAAGAGTTTAACTGAAACACAACAGAAATAGAAGGGGGATTCGATGTGAAACGGCATCTCCTCGGTACAAAGGATGGTACTCCTGAAACCGAATTGGACCAAATCCGCTAAGGGTCCGTTTAGATGTAGATATTGAAGGGCTTGGCATTGAATTCAGTTCAATAACAAATTAGGGTAGGCATTGAAATGAGTTCAATGTCAAAGCCATTATTTTTGTTTGGATGTAGATAGAATTAGAAGATCGAATTCAACACAGGAGAAAATACCAATACATGTTTGGGTGCATCTGATGTTGAATTAGGAATTCACAGACTGCTCCCCATCGTCGCAGCTCGCTGGGTGGTCGCCGGAGGGGAGGACGGTTAGAAAAATAATAAATAATAAGATAATAATATATCAGTGATAGTAACAGTATTATTACATCATCCATAAGACAAATAGGCAACTGAGTACGTTTCCATTCAACCAGAGGTTTCAGATATTAGGATACAGGAATATTTGCTTTATTGCAAACAGGCTGCAGCCTACTGGGTGCAGTGACCTTAGTATCCTTGTCCACGTTTCGACTTCCCATGGAAGAGACATGAGCGGCCCCAACTGATAATTTATCTGTTTATATGCACCACAATCCCTTAGCATCATTAGAAAAAAAATAAAGGGGTCAAAAATAAGGTCGTAGAAGCATAATCTTCCTTTATCTAATGTCCCTACTAAAAGAAGTTGTGAATTGACAAATCACCAACCATAGTTTCAGCACACAGTTTCCTTTGGACGAATTCTGCCCATAGTTTCACGGGGCAATTTGACTATATACACTCTGTTTTTTAGTGGTGAACGTCTCTTGATACCAGCAAGATATTCTTCTGTCTCCCATCGATTCAGCAATGATTTCAGGTTTATACTAAGTAGTTGGTAGTGGAGCTACTAAAGTCTGAGAAGGACATGTCTCCCTGTGTTTTTTTTTTCAATCAAAAAAGGTGTCAGTTGAAACAAAATGACCTTTGTAACTTTTTCCTATCAATATTTTGTCATGTCATTGGATCATTGGATCCAAGCTATCACAGTTTCATTTTGAATTAAGTGTTTTGTAGAATGGATCATACAAGCTAGGATCCTAAAAACCTTGAAACTAGATAACTTGTCACAGTCGGGACTGAAGTACTGAAGTTGACAGCCAGAATTGATAGCTTAGTTTCAAGTCCCTTCTATAAATCAAATTCCTTTGGCAAGGCCACAAAAAAACTACAAGTCATATTGTTTCTGTCAAATTTGATGCTCAGGGACAAGCTTGTGACAAGAGTTGTCACACCATATACAGCGCTTAGTATTTTTGTCTTCTTCTATGCTTGAAATAAATTGAAGCACCAGAAAACGTGTCTGAAAAAAAAGTGGATTATGCTACAAGTCATATTGTTTCTGTCGTGACAACAGAAAAAGTTCAAAGATTGTGAAGTAACAATTAATGATATCTTGTGACTTGTGTACTTAATTTTAATTAGTTAGCTAATCATGTTTCAGGCTGAATTTATATTAATACATCGTGAAGATGAAATGGTTTATTACACTTGTTTTTAAGATTTTCAAATTTCAAATTAGTAGGAATATAAAAGCCAGATTAATGATTTGTGTGGTGTTCACCTAAGGCCAATCTCAGTGCAAGTTTCATATCATGAAATTTATGATGAAAGAGAGGAGTTGAGTTTCATTGGGATGAAACCCATTGTACACGATTACCAAACTATGAAACCCGAATAAAACTCCATTGAGAATAATTTGTTTCATCTTCTCATATTTTATCCATTATCATTGGTCATTTAGATGCAACATTTAAGTGATATGTTAGTCTATGAAACTGTGATACGAAATATTGCATTGAGAAAACTTATTTCATTTGTTAACTCAAATGACATGGCATCTTTAGAAACCGTTGAATGAAACTCTTCATTGAGATTGGCCTAAGGAGAAGGATCACTAATAATAAGGCAAAGTTGGTATGCTTTAAATGAAACCGCTGTTATTCTATACCGGCAGCACTGATCTGTAGTTCTGAAAACAACACACCAATCTATTTGGCTTTTCCTAATAAGTTCATTGCAGCTGCTTGCATGATCAGTTATATCGACAAGGAAGTATTTATTTTTGCCAGGTAGCTATAGTCAACTTTTTTCGATGTGTTGATTTCACTTTCACTGATTCTTTTTGCTATTTATAACTTCAAAGGAGTAAACGGAAACGTCAGAGAAGAAAGAATTAGCCTAGTTTGAAGTGACAATGATGGATGGAGGGTCAATTATTAGAGCATCTCCAAGAGATTTTTACAAAATTGGCTTCATAAACTTGTTTTTAGAAACAACTGAAAAAATTATAAAGACAATTTTCTTCTCTTCTCCAATAGCCCCCTCCTAAAAGTGGATCAAACAATTTTTTATTGAGCCACGTCAGCATTTCGAGCCATACAACTGAAAAAATTATAAAGACAATTTTCTTCTCTTCTCCAGTAGCCCCCTCCTAAAAGTGGATCAAACAATTTTTTAGTGAGCCACGTCAGCATTTCGAGCCATAAAAATATTAATTTTATTGGAAAAAGAAGGGTTGGGAGCTCCAATTCTTTTCCTGTTTGTAGTTACAAATGAGAGAGTTTAGAGGCTATGAAAAGATTGAGATGGTTCTAGGATCTTGTTGAAGATGGTCTTTTTTATTGAATTCCAATATTTAAATTATTAGAGGTGCTCTTTGAGGGAGATGCTATCAGTTCCTCGCCAATGCCCAAGTCATGACAAGTCAGAGAAGGGTTAATATTTTACCTAGGCAATACATCTATATGTATTTTCTTTTCAATCGACTTGTTTGTATTTTAGGGCCTCTTGGACGGGCTTTCTAGCCCGCTTGAGGTCCATGCTATACCAAACGGTAAAATAATGGAAACGGTTGTTCCGATCAAGAAGATGTTGTGCCAAACTAGTCTATGTAAAAGAAAAAAAAAGAGCCGAGGAATATAACCTGCTAACCTGGCGCCTCTAATATAATTTTTCCATTGAAAAAATAGAAACGCTTTAAAGACAGTTTCAGTTCAGCAGCATCAAGGAGGCTTTTCCGGTCCCTGGCCTCCAGATAAGGATCACACACACACCCCCGCACGCACGGCTGCAGCTGGGCCCGACGGCCCCTCCAATCCAGAGTTCTTTAATTCCTCGCACTCCCAGCAGGAAGCCGAGAAACGAGCCGCCCTGTACAGAGGGATAGACGCCACAATAAATCCAATGCGAAATTGCGGCTTAAAATAAGGTTTTATCCTCTATTCCCCCTCTCGATCCGTGATGTCACCAGCTGCCTGAGCAATTCTTCTTCGCTGCGTATTTAAGGGCATTCGTGCTTGCTTCCTGCTTCCCGTTGTCTTCTTTTGTGGGCTTTGGCTTGAGAAGGGAGTGGAAGGGGAGGGATTGTGCTGGGCAGGCAAATGCTCTGCTCAGGTAGCTTGTTCTTGGGGCATGACTTCTTGCTTCTTGCTTTTCTATCTTATGATCCAGGGGAGTGGTGCAAGAACCAAAGCATTTGCAATTATGTTCTTGCCCCGTTTACTGTTTCTTGATTTTTGTTCTTTCTATGGGGGCCTTGCAGTTTACCATTGTTGCAGTATTGTTGGTGTGACGGGAGATTGGAGGTAATGCTTATGAGTCAGTTGCTTAGGGGTTAATATGGGGAAGAATTCTTGAAATTTCGTTGTTGTGCTAGCTTGATTATCCAGTTGTGCCCATTTTTTGTTTCCAATAAGTACTCCTCACTCCTCAGTGGGGGAAAAGCCAACCTCTGTTTCCTTCTTGGGTTTTGCTCCCAAGTAGTAGTAAATTAAAGTGAATGGAATTTTCTTTACTGATAGGTTCTCAACTTTTGCCCCTTGCCATTTTTTATGCTTTTTTATTATTCCAGAAATAAAAAGTTTGGAATCTTTGTTTAGGTTTGAGCCCAAATGATGGCTGTCATAGCTATTGCAGTGTCTGATATTCCCTTCTCCTTTCGTTGCCCCTTGTCTTTCCATTCCGGTGCTGATCTGCTTTTTACCTTCACTGCCTCTTGTTCAGTTATAAAATTGATTCTTTTTTAACTAGTTTTTCCCATCATTGAAAAGTATACCTGTCATTTTATGATATTATTACTAGACCTGCCTTTCTAATTTGTTATGTCCTTAAATATCCCCCCGTCTGAAGGGTTTCAAGAAAATCCATGCTCGTAATTTGTTTAAGCGGCATATTATGCCTTAATTTTATAGCTTGTAGTTTAAGATCATTCTATGATCCTTTGGGAGTTTGAGGTTTTAGACCCTTCACATAACAGAAGTGAAATGTGAGCGCCCGTAGCCTCTGGGAACTCAAGGCTGGGATTGTTGTTTCCCATTATCTAAGAGAGAAGTGAAATATAAATTTTGTTTAAGATCATTCGACCAATACATAGATGTCATATTATATTGAGGTGTATCTAGACATCCTCAGACCCCCAAACTGATTATTGATATCTCTCATACATTGATCTTCTATTTTATGGCACTCTAGCAACCTTTTTTCACCCAGCTTTCACAAGTGGGCTGCCTTGTGGATTATTGCATACACCAGTTTTGCCACTGTTTGTCAATCCATGCATAAGAGAACTACAGCTGGCTAATTGATAGATGTCGTTGAATTAGTACGGATACTTTCTATGAACAATAACTTGTGATACTGAGCACATTGTTCGAAGATAAAACATTGCCTGAATCAGTACATAATTCAGATCCTATATCTTTTATATTGTAAGCAGGTTCCTTCTTTAATTCTGAAGTTCCTTTGAAAACACCAAATTGAATGTCTTGCTGATATTTGTTCTCATGCTACTTGTTGCATAGTGGTGTAACTGGTGTTCTCGGAGGATTATAACTTGGTTTAAGATTCAAGACCAAACAAAATTATGGATCATAAACTCATGACATCCTATGAAACCAAGAAGAACTGTGAAATCAGGATATTTGAGAGTTTAGACGAGATGGAAACAGATCTAGCTGAGTTTATTTCTCAAGTTTCAGAAATCTCTGTCAAGGAAAGAGGATTCTTTTCTATTGCTGTATCTGGAGGGTCTCTTGTCAAATTTATTCGGTACTGCTATTTTCACACTAGTTCATATATAGCTACCAGTTTCCTTTTACGTAATGAAACAATAATATCTTTATGTATATTACTGTACCTTTATATTCTGTATCCGAAGTCTGAACTGCTTTTCTTTAAAATAGGAAGCTTTGTGAAGCACCATACAAGAAGACCTTGGATTGGTCTAAATGGTACATCTTCTGGGCTGAAGAACGTGCAGTAGCAAAGAATCATGTGGAGAGTAACTACAAGTTAACAAAGGAAGAGTTTCTCTCCAAGGTATTCAACACTTCAGATATTTCATTCGTTTGTTTTAACACAGCATTATAGATGAAAAAAGTTCATTGCGCCAGAAATATTCAGATATCTAATTTCTTATGGCATATGTTTTTTTCTGTTCTTCGTGTGATACTGTCCACCAACTGTCGCTGTTCTTATCTTTGCTTGAGCTTATCCTTGGAGATCATTGCCATGGAGTTCTTCGCTAGCTATGGATGGAAATTTCATAATAGATTTTGACTGATTATTGATATCTCTCATACATTGATCTTCTATTTTATGGCACTCTAGCAACCTTTTTTCACCCAGCTTTCACAAGTGGGCTGCCTTGTGGATTATTGCATACACCAGTTTTGCCACTGTTTGTCAATCCATGCATAAGAGAACTACAGCTGGCTAATTGATAGATGTCGTTGAATTAGTACGGATACTTTCTATGAACAATAACTTGTGATACTGAGCACATTGTTCGAAGATAAAACATTGCCTGAATCAGTACATAATTCAGATCCTATATCTTTTATATTGTAAGCAGGTTCCTTCTTTAATTCTGAAGTTCCTTTGAAAACACCAAATTGAATGTCTTGCTGATATTTGTTCTCATGCTACTTGTTGCATAGTGGTGTAACTGGTGTTCTCGGAGGATTATAACTTGGTTTAAGATTCAAGACCAAACAAAATTATGGATCATAAACTCATGACATCCTATGAAACCAAGAAGAACTGTGAAATCAGGATATTTGAGAGTTTAGACGAGATGGAAACAGATCTAGCTGAGTTTATTTCTCAAGTTTCAGAAATCTCTGTCAAGGAAAGAGGATTCTTTTCTATTGCTGTATCTGGAGGGTCTCTTGTCAAATTTATTCGGTACTGCTATTTTCACACTAGTTCATATATAGCTACCAGTTTCCTTTTACGTAATGAAACAATAATATCTTTATGTATATTACTGTACCTTTATATTCTGTATCCGAAGTCTGAACTGCTTTTCTTTAAAATAGGAAGCTTTGTGAAGCACCATACAAGAAGACCTTGGATTGGTCTAAATGGTACATCTTCTGGGCTGAAGAACGTGCAGTAGCAAAGAATCATGTGGAGAGTAACTACAAGTTAACAAAGGAAGAGTTTCTCTCCAAGGTATTCAACACTTCAGATATTTCATTCGTTTGTTTTAACACAGCATTATAGATGAAAAAAGTTCATTGCGCCAGAAATATTCAGATATCTAATTTCTTATGGCATATGTTTTTTTCTGTTCTTCGTGTGATACTGTCCACCAACTGTCGCTGTTCTTATCTTTGCTTGAGCTTATCCTTGGAGATCATTGCCATGGAGTTCTTCGCTAGCTATGGATGGAAATTTCATAATAGATTTTGTTTAGTTTTTCTTGTTTCTATGAACTCAGCCAGGAAGCTGAAAACTTTGTAATAAGAACGAAAACAAAATTACCTTTTTCTAAAAAAAAGAATAACTGCTCAACTTTGATTGGTTTCACAGATACGGTTACCAGATAGAAGTTGCTAGATTTCGCGATTCATGGACTAATATGCCCTTACTATGCTGCACCATGATTAGTTTGAGTAACATTTTTGTCCAGGACTGATTCCATACAATGTAAAGTTGTAACAACCTACCATTCAACAGTATTTTAGCTTGGTATTTATTCGATCGTTGGTAAACGGGGTTTCAAGTTTACTTTAAATACTTGATTCTTGATTTTTAATAGGAAATGGTGGAATTGAACAGAGGAACTGTTTGAAAATATAATCTGCAGGATGAAAATTTTGGTTGATATAACAATACTAATAATACCATATGAAATTTGAAGGCACCGCTGATTTTTCTGTTTTCTTGGATCTAAAACCTTTTGCCTTTTGTTTGCTTTGGTTATTGTTAGTACTAGTATGTGAGCGTGTAGGTACTCATGCATTTGTGGCCAGAGCTAGGACTTCATGGGGTCTGTATTCTTTTGTGTGCTCTGCTAGTGTTTAAGGATCCAACATCCATTTTTTTCCCTTGGAGTTCTGGCGCATTATCAGTATTGGATATCTTGTAAATTATTTGAGGTTGAGGTTAAATCGAATGAGTAAAAGAGTAGCCTAGTGCTCTGTTAGTTACAGGTAGCAATCAGGAGGGTTTCTGGAATTCGTTCTCTTGACTAGTATCTGGTAGTGGGTCATGCTTGTTGAGTTTTATCGCACTACACTTGTTAGAGAATTGGTGATTGCTGCTCAATCATGGATGCTGTTCTCATTTTGACCTTTCTTTTTGTTTTGACATAGGATTTGGCCTAGTTAGTAGTCTGTACAGCTCATGCAACATCATTTTCTGAATAATTAAAGGCAACCTACTGATTGGCCCAACTACTCTGGCTAGTCTCAGTGGTGTCTTTCATTTCATGCTTTTCAAGTATGACACATCAGATTTGTAATCGTATT
>LAPY01003111.1:29879-47920 GCA_000970635.1 Eragrostis tef | reverse complement strand
ATATATATATATTGAAATTAAACTTTCTTGAACTTCCTCCATTTATTTAGTCAGACGTTACAATAACTTTAATTTTAAAAAAGTATAGTAGCAAATTTGAGGTTCGCAACCCTACTATTCCTTATTTCGCATAAACAAGGAGGGTCGAAACGGAAAAGGGAAACGGGTGCCTTGCAACCTGGTAAAATCCGTCCTCCCCGCGGTTCGGGGCACCTCCTCGTCCTGCTTCACCTATCCCCTTTGCGCGATCGGAGGGAAACTCCAAACCCTAACCCTCCGCGCAGCTGGAGCCAGCCGCCGGGGGTCTCAGTTCAGGGCTCCTGTGCCGCTGTGCGGATTCTCGGCCTCTAGCGTTCCGTGATGGGCGATCACAAGGAGGTCTTCCGCTCCCTCCAGGAACTCTTCCCTCAGGTACGATCGATTCGTGCTCGTGTCCCGCGTACAGCTTTTGATTTCTCGTGTGTGAGAGGAGGGAATAGAACTACTTTAGTGATTTATTGATGTGATGTATCCGATTTAATTGAGATATGCTAACAATTTATGCCAGATTATGAGCTGCTACTTGCGTTGTACTTTGATGCAATATAGTAGGCAGTACGGATTTTAAAAACGTTTATGTGAATAATATCGTGCCAGATTTAGGGGCGTTGTTTGTCATGTGCCTTCCATGGCTGTATTCAGGTTTCAGGATGGCAAAACTGTTTTACACTATTGTCTGCAGGTTGATCATCGTATACTGAAGGCTATCGCCATTGAGCACCGTAAAGATGTTGATTCTGCAGTGGTTGCTGTCCTGGACGAAGTGATGCCGTCTATGACTGGTTCACTGGGAGCTTCGTCTGCTCAAAAAGAAGCAACGATAGATATGGCTAATTGTGCCAGGAATTTGTTTGCTAACAGCACACGTGAAGTGGGAAGTTCGTCGTCCGCTGGTGAGTGTGAAGACTAAAGTTATAGCCAATTTGTCCTTAGTGTTAAAGTTGTTTCCACCCATGGGTTGTTTGTTTTCGCATATTTTGTATTCTATAAATTAGATGTGATGAAAATATATTGCTGCACCCATCCTTTTGTTTTTTTATTATGTGCTTTCTGATAAGGGTAAGAAGATCCCCAAAACCACAATGCATCTTTTTTCCCCATTTGGCTTACTTGCCAGTAGTTTTTTTTTATATCCATATTGCTGATGCTGTAATTTTTAGCAATTATCTTAGTCTGCGTGAGGTTAGATTTTTTATGTGTGTGCGTTAAATGCTATATCAGAACGTCTGGCTGATATGTATGTAGTCCTTTTTGTTCGATTATGAAGCAATCATATATTTCTCTTTGATAATGTTATCATGTAACCTTTCCTATCTTTCGAAGTTATTCTAATGATTGGGCTGTTGGCGCATATCAGGATATGTTGATGAGGTTGATGGAAGTATTCATTCAGCACAGCACACATCTTCTGTGGAGGTCAAAACTGGTGCATGTGAAACCATTAATTGTGAACCGTATGTGGGTGGACTTACACAGATGTCGTCTGAACATGATCATGTTCCCAACTTCGATGCAATATATGAAAATCTTAGTTCCAAGAGAGAGTTGGCTAACTCAGATAAGGAAGCTGGATGTGGGGCATATTTATCAAGTGAATGTTTATCTCAATCATCAATTGGGGCAAAGGATGGTGACAACATAAATATTAATGCTCCACAACTTTACGAGAAATATTCTAATGACATAACTCCAGTTAGGGATTGCATCCCACAAGACGACTCATTGAAGCTTTTTAGTTATATGGACATAAATGATGGTGATGATTCCTTCTTGGCTGAGCTTTTGGGAGTTGCTTCTGATAATGAAGTATCTTCTGGAATTGTGAGTAAAGAAAAAGATGCCTCGTCACCTGTGCTTGTTCCCAGGCCAGATGCCGAAGGATCCTCTGTTGGGTTTTGTGGATTCAATGAAGAGAAGGATGCACGCAGCGCTGGCACTGGTTATAATGAGCAGACTTCAGGGGATGTTGTTGAGAATGATGACATTATCTTGTCTTCTAAAACGGATGTGCTTCCTGATCTTAATTTGAATCACTTTGCTTCTACGTCTTCAACCCATTCAAGCCATTCTGTTAGTATTGAGTCTCTTCAGGACTCCGTTGCTGATGCTAGAAGCAGTAAGGTACTATATTTAAACTTGTGCTGCATTGACCTTTCTGAAACATTTTGAGGTGTTACCTTTTTAAGTAGTACTTTCATTTGCTGCGGTTACACGGGTGTGCACCCACAGGAGCTTCTAGACATTAGGTTTGCTCTCCCTCTCCCTCCCTCTCTAACAAAATAACAGTACGTGAATAGACACAGTTTGTGATGCAGGCACCAAAATGGTTTGAGGTGCTGTTTGGTTGAGAATTTGTATCGCAAACGGTAACGGAATCAAAATGCACTGCAATCGTAATCAAAGTATCAGAATACAGACATTGTTTGGTTCACCTATGTAACGCAATCAGAAACTCGCCATCCTTTGCAATCGTAGATGAATTGTGTGCAGGGCGCCGGGAGCCGCCACTCCAGCCATGCTTCGCCGAACCGGCAAGCTGGCCGCCGCCGCCGGCCCGCCATCGCTGCCGCCGCCGCTGCCGCAGCACAGATCAGGCGATTCAGGCCTTCATAACCGAAGGAGGAGGGAGAGCAGGGGTAAAGCAAGGAGGAGCTAGGAGGAAGAAGGAGATCGAGTCGGTGCTGCCGCTACCTGACACGGATTCGCAACTGCCGCTGCGGATCATGCCGGACGCGGAGACGAAGAGGAAGACGCGAAGTGGTATCGATCTGATACCGATGGGGGAGGGAGGGTATCGGGGTTGAATAGGCCGGAGTTCGATTACGGGGCAACGGATTGCGGAGGGTGTCAAAACAAACAACTGTAACGTTATCTGTTTACGTTGCGTAATGGCAATACGTTACAAATCACGAACCAAACAGTACCTGAGTTCAATGGTTGGTTGTGGTCGGTGCTTTCGTTGTATACTTGATAATCCCACTGCATTCTTGGTGGCCTAGCTTCTTTTAACCTCAGGACGACCACAGATTTCTAAATGGATGCCCCTTCAGTCCACCAAGAAGTGTAAATTGATCACCATGTTACGTTGGTTCAATAGACTGCTGTCTTGTCTGGAAGTCACTTTAGAGTTATCCTTGGCTAACTTTCTTGAATCGATATTATGAACCCTACCTATGTATTTTAGCTTCTGTTCTTCAGAAGATTGACATTTGCGAATTTTGAATTGTTTTATCCTGCTAAGGGTCAGTTTCTTTATTTGCTGTGAGTCTGAACTTTCTGAAGAATGGAAACCACCCTCAAGTCCTTGAAACTTCTGTGCAAGAAGCTGAATGAACCATGAATCTTGTTCAATTCCTGATACTTGCTCAAGTTTAAAACATTGCTTGTTGGATTAAGCTAAATCTACTGATTTTGTTAAACACAGGGTTAAAATGAACCATTGTATTCTTTTTGTTGCCGATTGATGGGTTATTGTTGATGTTGATGACTCATTCTTGTGCTAGATGGGTTATTGTTGATGCTGATGACTCATTCTTGTGCTGTGTCATGATGCAGAATGATCTGTTACCTTCTCTAGAGATGGTTGCAAAAATGATAGAGGATGTAGAGCTTCTTGAAGAAAAGGCTAAAGTAGCCAAACATGAATCATCTGTTGCTGGGACAAACATTTTGACAAAAGTTGAGGACCTAAAAGAAATGTTGACTCATGCCGCGGAAGCAAACAATATGGTTTTCCCTTTCCCCTTGACCTAATGATTCATAAAACCTCTATAATTTTCTATACTTGAGCCTATATGACATATACCAATTTTCTGTTTGCAGCATGCTAGTGAGGTATTTGGCGAGAAATCTATTTTAACTACAGAGGCACGTGAGCTTCAATCTCGACTTCAGAGGCTGTCAAATGAGAGAAATAGATATTTAGTGGTAATCGAAGAGGTATGTTGTTCCTTCGATACTAGTGTTATTTTGGGGTTGTTACATACCTATCGTCTTGCATAAAACAAAAGGTTAAGTGCAAACCTCTAGAATGACGACTGAATGCTGCCTTATAGTTTGCAGCATGAATGTGTTATATATTTTATTTTCGAAGATAGTTTATGCTAAGCTTGGTGCCAAAACATGGAATGGATGGTTCCTTCAGTTACAATTTATTCTGGCAACAAGCTATTTTTTGGTTCATTAATCTGATTATTAGATGGAATTCGTTTAGAAAACAGTAGGTGCAAAATGAAGCAAATTTTGTTAGTTGTGCCGGTAGCATAATTGCAATATATTATAATTATGTTGAAACTGAAGCTAAATGTAATATTTACATTTAATATGTACAGATACGTCAGACTCTTGATGAAAGATTGGTTGCTGCACAACAAGAAATTGCAGCAGCTGAGAAAGAAAAGAGAGAAAAGGAGGCTGCTGCTCAAGCACTACTTGATGAACAAGAAAAGATGATGAACTCTATTGTTGAAGAATCAAGAAGGTTGCAGAAGGAAGCAGAGGATAATTTGAAGGTATCATGTGCTTTTTTTATTGGATAGTGTGCTCTGTTCATAGTTTAGACTGTCAGTTTACGTCTTGTAAATTGATATTTACTAGTATTTGCTCTATCTAAAGGAGATGTAGTGCACATTTAGTCTTAACACTGATAAAAGAAAAATAACTATGTTTACAACAGACAACATAATGAACTAAACTTAGACTATTTACTGATTGTATATTTATTGTTTGATGGACAGTTGAAGGAATTCTTGGTTGAGAGGGGTCAAATTGTTGATATGCTGCAGTAAGTTTTCATTCACCTCAGCTACTTGAAGCATTGCTTATGTGTCGATTGTCCCGTTTGAATTTGGAACTGTTTTTTTTTCTCTTCATCTGTCAAAGGCGCTCATTAAAATACCTACGCATTCAAAATTTTGTCTTTGATAATAGTTGTTCAGCTAAAATGAAACTGAAGTTTTGTGTGTAACGTGTTTTAAATTGTTCTAGTGTAATCCTACACATTTTCCAGTCATGTTCTACCTGCATTACAATCCATTCTACCAAATTTTAAAAATAATTCATAGTTTTGTGGGCTTTAAACTTCAAAGCAATCATGTATTCATTGTCCTCGTGCAGAGGCGAGATGGCCGTGATCTGTGAGGATGTCTCGCTGCTTAAGCGAGCGGTGGATGAGCGTCTGTCATTGAGCAAGTTGCAGCGTTCAACAATGTCCAGCCTCTCGTCTTCATTGCATTCCTCGCTTCACAAGAGTGGGAATTCGTCAGATAGGACTATTGAACCAGTTGAGTCTACAGATAAGCACACAGTCGATGAAGCTGAGAGTCCTGTGGCAAAAGATCTGGATGGTGAGAGAACAGTGGGAGTGTCTGATGGCAACGACACAGCTGATAAAGACATTTCCAAGCGCCAGGAATCCAACGAAGATGGCTGGGATTTTGTCGAAGATGCTCAAGAGTAGCCGGGTCGGTCACTGAGTATATGATGAATAGCAAGTATAATAATAATAGTAATAATCTGTGAACGTTATACTATCTAATTTAGTGGGTTTTGTATAAATCTGGGATTTATTCGCGGAGCAGCTTTTGATCTATTAGGTGAAGAGATGGCCTCACGATAGGATGATCTCAGATCAGTTCACGTACTGCCGGATATGATTATTGTATATATGGAATTCTTAAGCATGGTTTATTCCCTCTTCCACCGTTTTGTGACCTGGGTGTTATCTTTTACTGACGAGTTATATAGAGTGCTCCTGCTGTCCTGCACACCCGATCCATCATCATTTGTTTGATCGAATTTATTGACCCGTCCGGCTCATTTTGATTTAATAAAAAGTTTGTTCGTCAAGCGATTGGCGAAATGGCGACCCATGATCTGTGATGGCGGATCGGCGGTTCAGGACACGGAGGCGGGCGAAACCGGGGGTGACCGGTCGGTCACGCGTTTGGCGGCTCCGCGCCTCCGCCAAGCACACGCTTTGGCTCGGCGGGACCCGACGGACTCGCGGGGAAGCAGACAAACCGGCGTCCGCGTCGTACTCTGTCGACATCCACCGCCCGATCCAAGGCTCTGACGGCTCGGATGGGATCACGCGTCGTTGTCCCCTCCACGCCAACCTGCCCCCACCGTCCGGCTTCCCTCCCTTCGCTTTCCCCTCGCCATCCCACCCCTCCTCCACTAGAAGCAAAGCGGAGCAGCAGCAGCCAAACGCCACACGCCGACGCCAACCAACCAACCAACCAGCCGCCAGCCGGTAGCTCGCTATAGCTTAGCTCGGGATCGGGGAGCTCGCTTCGCTGCCAGCCACGATGCTTCGCGGCGCCGTCGTCGCCGCCGCCCTGCTCCTCGCGGCCGCCGCGGTGGTGGAGGTCCCGGGGGCCGCCGGGTTCCACCTCGGGGGCGACGAGAGCGGCCTCGTGCGGGGCATGCTCGCCGCGCTCCGCGAGAAGGCCGAGGCCGAGGACGCCGGGCGCTTCGCCGTCGCCCAGCACAACAGGAACCAGGTAAAGCGCGCGCCTCAGTCTCCTCTTCCTTTTCGTTCGAGCCCGATTTCGTCAGTGTGAACTCGTGTGAGAGGAGTAAACTGCATGGTGACGCAATTAGGTCAATGAAACCCCTCTATTGAGGGGGCTCTCAAAGCGCATCAACTGCCAAGTGTGTTTAAAATTGGGCGCGATTGGTGCAAGTTCAGGGTTCTTATAGTTTACTACATTAGCTTTAACGAAGTTTTGAGATCTGATTGTTAAATTCCCTTGTTCATTGAACTTAGGAGGAAACATGTGAAAATTTCAGCTTACCTCCTGTTAATACCTATGTGAAATTGAATTTGGGGTGATGGGGTCTATCGGAGAATTGTGGGTATGTGTGTAGTGGTGGTGGTGGTAGGGGAGGGGGGCATGCGGTACAAAATTTCCTCAATATCATTAGGTTGATTTCGTCACGCTATGCAGGGTGCTTCTTTGGAGTTCAAACGGGTGCTGAAATCGAAGCGGCAGGTGGTGACCGGGACCCTGCATGACCTGATACTGGAGGCAGTTGATGCCGGAAAGAAGAGTTTGTACAACGCAAAGGTTTGGGTGAAGCCATGGGAAGATTTCAAGTCAGTAGTCGAGTTCCGTCAAGTTACAGACTCGGAGTCCAAGTCTTCCATTGCTTCTGATGGTAACCCTGGGCAAGGTATTGTTGGTCTTGGATGTTTGGATGATATCCTCGTCCACAATCGTCCAATTTAATTTACAAGGATAGATGTGCTACCTTCTTATACAAGATTTACATTGTGCAGCTACTGCCGAGCTCTCTCTTCCAGCACACTTGGTTCAGGAGGCTCGCCTGAACACTGTTGAGAATGAACTCAACAGCGATTTCTCATCCCCCGCTTAGGTGGAAGCAGACAAACCGGCGTCCGCGTCGTACTCTGTCGACATCCACCGCCCGATCCAAGGCTCTGACGGCTCGGATGGGATCACGCGTCGTTGTCCCCTCCACGCCAACCTGCCCCCACCGTCCGGCTTCCCTCCCTTCGCTTTCCCCTCGCCATCCCACCCCTCCTCCACTAGAAGCAAAGCGGAGCAGCAGCAGCCAAACGCCACACGCCGACGCCAACCAACCAACCAACCAGCCGCCAGCCGGTAGCTCGCTATAGCTTAGCTCGGGATCGGGGAGCTCGCTTCGCTGCCAGCCACGATGCTTCGCGGCGCCGTCGTCGCCGCCGCCCTGCTCCTCGCGGCCGCCGCGGTGGTGGAGGTCCCGGGGGCCGCCGGGTTCCACCTCGGGGGCGACGAGAGCGGCCTCGTGCGGGGCATGCTCGCCGCGCTCCGCGAGAAGGCCGAGGCCGAGGACGCCGGGCGCTTCGCCGTCGCCCAGCACAACAGGAACCAGGTAAAGCGCGCGCCTCAGTCTCCTCTTCCTTTTCGTTCGAGCCCGATTTCGTCAGTGTGAACTCGTGTGAGAGGAGTAAACTGCATGGTGACGCAATTAGGTCAATGAAACCCCTCTATTGAGGGGGCTCTCAAAGCGCATCAACTGCCAAGTGTGTTTAAAATTGGGCGCGATTGGTGCAAGTTCAGGGTTCTTATAGTTTACTACATTAGCTTTAACGAAGTTTTGAGATCTGATTGTTAAATTCCCTTGTTCATTGAACTTAGGAGGAAACATGTGAAAATTTCAGCTTACCTCCTGTTAATACCTATGTGAAATTGAATTTGGGGTGATGGGGTCTATCGGAGAATTGTGGGTATGTGTGTAGTGGTGGTGGTGGTAGGGGAGGGGGGCATGCGGTACAAAATTTCCTCAATATCATTAGGTTGATTTCGTCACGCTATGCAGGGTGCTTCTTTGGAGTTCAAACGGGTGCTGAAATCGAAGCGGCAGGTGGTGACCGGGACCCTGCATGACCTGATACTGGAGGCAGTTGATGCCGGAAAGAAGAGTTTGTACAACGCAAAGGTTTGGGTGAAGCCATGGGAAGATTTCAAGTCAGTAGTCGAGTTCCGTCAAGTTACAGACTCGGAGTCCAAGTCTTCCATTGCTTCTGATGGTAACCCTGGGCAAGGTATTGTTGGTCTTGGATGTTTGGATGATATCCTCGTCCACAATCGTCCAATTTAATTTACAAGGATAGATGTGCTACCTTCTTATACAAGATTTACATTGTGCAGCTACTGCCGAGCTCTCTCTTCCAGCACACTTGGTTCAGGAGGCTCGCCTGAACACTGTTGAGAATGAACTCAACAGCGATTTCTCATCCCCCGCTTAGGTATGCTGTCATAGTGTCATCTCCTTCGCTTTCTTGTTCCTGCAGTTAACCTACCTATGATGTGCATATGTCGAGGGCAGTCTGTTGGTGCATGTTATTGGATTCATCACTCATCAGTTGCTTAGATTTCATTATTCACTGCATGGACCTATGATGTCAAGGGCAGTCTGTCAGTGAACATTATTTGATTTATCACTCATTAGTTTCTTAGATTTGATAATTTGCTGCCTGGATCTATCCTGGATCCTGATGCAGGCTAATCATTTATTTGACAAGTATCCAGGCCCAGATAGATTGATGTACAAAGTGCATTTTATTCCCGATAGTAAAAAGAAGTTGCAATTCGTTAGAGCAGCCTTGGATATCTGTTTTGTTCTTGCTTGGATCTCCCAGTTTCTTGTGAACTTTAATGCGAAGGGTAGAAGCGCAATATCCCCTTATGCTTCAATACATGATGAAAATTAATTTCGAATTACATTTGTCTTTAGAGTTGCTTTATTTTTTTTCCTTGGTTATTGTGGAAACTGGGAAGTGTCTAGTGCTGATGTGATATTTTACATGCGACCTTGAAGATATTTTTTCTTTCTGTCTGTGGAGTACCTCCTCTGTTCTCTTTTATTTGACGTTGGAGTACCATTTAGTGATTTAGTAACTTGTTTCTCTGCAAGCATACAAGAATAAATCCTTGAGTGTGTGCATATAATACTGTTCTTCACATGACTCGACTGTGGTGCTTTGTTACCCAGTTCATCAACTTCCTGTGTGCTACGAAGTACAGAACTTGTCGTTTTGGGCTCTTAATTTTGTTTGGTATGTGCTCGTTTCCATTCCAAGTTTTTAAGGAAGTACTTCATTGTGATTAGGAATTTGGAACTTGTCTCATTCTCAATCTATATTTCTTATACCGTCTCCATATTGATATTTTAAATTAGTCAAATAAATTGTTTTTTCTTTTGTGCCGGATAAATTGTTCCCTTACTTCATGTGCACAATAATCCATGTCATAGTCATGTCTTTGTCAGGATCAGTGATGTGATGCGCACCTGTGCTTGCATCAGCCCACAGTTTTTGTTTTTAGTTGCTAACTGAAATAGGTGCCTGTGTTCTGTTTATTTGAAGTTTTTCTAATGCGTACAGCTCAAACTACTTTATTAGATCAGTCATTATGCCTTCTTACATTTATCATGTTTTTTGCTCTACAATAATATGAGAGCTGGATTTAGATAAAGGAAATCATGTATATCAAGTATAGAATTTCTTGTGCAGTTTTTCTGCACTCCACTAATTGGTATATAGTTTTTCTAATTAGGGGGACAAAAACACTGGGCTTATATTTTTATGCTGCACGCTCACATGTACTGTTAGAACTCAACATGAGTTTCGTCTCTATTCTTGTTATGCACATGGAAAGTATGGTGATATTTCGTATGCTATGAAGCATTGAAGCATACATATCTGTTGCCAACGCCATACAATTCTTTGCATACAAAATCACAATAGCTATTATTTTGTTCTTGAGCTCTGTTATGTGCCTTTGGTGAAAACAATGTGACTAAGCACAATTTTGACCCTCTCGTTGTTTTCAGACATACCTGGTTTGACTGTGGTCTGTGGCTTCCGTGAGGATGGGACGTGACGATGGTAACTAAGGTTCTACCTGTAGGGCTGAGTAGGAGTGCTACCTATGTGCAAAGTTTTAATTTGTGGACTGGAACTGTGCAGTAGATAATAGCATCCTGTGAAGCTGTAATGCTTCAACTAGGCCCGACTATGTGTATATTGCCTTTGGAACTTGGGAGCATGGAACTGCATTGTTCATGTTGTCCATTTCCATTCCTGTCAATATATGGCTTTTGTATGTCCATTTCCATTCCTGTCAATGTATGGCTTTTTTATGCTAGTACGAACACTTGAACTGCTGTTTATGTGTTGATTCTCTTGTGACGCGGTGTTCTTGGAATGAAGCAAGCTTCGGGTAATAGAAGGGGGAAACAGAACCCAAATTGCCGTTTAAAAATTGGGGGTTTTCTCAATCGTCGCCTCTCCTTCAATCCGTTTCGGTCTCCTCTTTTCCAGATCGCTGAGGTTTATGAACTGCCCTTCCCAATTTCGATTCGGAATCTGCTCAGCCTTGTGAGGAGGTTCATGGTCTACATAAGCCAGCACGCAATGCAGCAAAAGTGCAGAGAACGAATCGATCGAGTTGAGGGGAGAGACCGACCCTCCACAGTAGTAGAAGCATGGGAATCGAGAAATCCGCGCACCACTCCCTCCGTCCGCCTCGTCATGGATACCCTCCCCACAATGCTCCCCCATCAAGCTGGGCCCTCCTCGACCTGCGTGCCTACATCGCCGACCGCGAGAACGCCACCTCCGCATGCTGCAGGATGAGCAGCGGCAAGGCGACGGCCCCCCCCGCCGCTGGTCTCCTACATCTGCGTGTGGTGCCCCGACGCCGAGATCGCCATGGAGCCCTCCGTCGAGGCCGCGGACGGCGACCTGGTCCTCCTCCGCGTCTCCGTCCGCGGCCGCGCCGAGTTCTTCGTCTACAAGGCCTCCGGCACCGCCCCCCTCGCCCGCCGCGACGTCGACGCCGCCGCCGCCGCCGAAGAGGACGACGACGGCCGCTACTACGTTGCCGCGCTGAACCGGAGAATCGGCAGCAGAATCGGGGACTTCCAGCTCTGGGTCTTCGACTCCGAGCAGGGGAAATGGAGCAGCACGCCCTTCTCTCTGGACGGCATCTACCTCCACATCATGTCCAAGACGATCGCGCTCGGGGACGGCGGCTTGCTGGGGTTCATCGACCCGTGGCGGGGCATCGTCGTCTGCGACGTCCTCGGCCGCAGGCCCGCGCGTTACCTGCCGTTGCCCCCGCACCTCATCAGGCTCGACAAGCTCCGTGACGAGCCTCTGCGTTCCAGGGACTTCGCCGTGCTTGAAGGTCGCCTGCGTGTCATTGAACTGAGCCCTGTCGTGGACCAAGGCAGCAGCGACTCCGATTACTGGAGCTGGGAACTGTCCTCGTGGAGCAGGGCGGTGACTGATCATTGGGAGGATGATTGGGAGCCGGACTACACCATCTGTTCCGGTGATGTCTTGGTTGACAGCAACACTGACAACGTCGGCTTGCTTCCTGCTCTGCGGGAGAACAATGAAGCTGCGCATTATCAGGCATCCTTGGCGAAGCTCTACATTGCTCATCCCACGCTGAGCTTGAGTGACGAGGGTGTTGTTTACCTCATGGGCAAGGTCCACCGCCGGGATAAGAAGGCATTGGTGCTATCGGTTGACACTAGGATCCCGAGGGTACAGGGAGTGACCGTCTTTGACGCAGAAAGAATGTTTGATGCTGCTTTTAGCTATACTTAAACGCATTCAAAGATCTCCAAATATTTCAACATGCATATGGAGGTGTAGAAGGGGACAGGAAAAGCCGAGGAAAAATCCACATTCCGTACCCTCTCACGTATGGACAGGTTTCACTCGTGTGATGGATGATATGAAGGATGCAGGATAATACTACCTATCTATCTTCAACGTCTCATCAATCATTCAATCTAAAGTCTCTAAATGAAAATCTAACAAAAAAAGAAAGAAAACTCAATGTGCATACTCGGTGGGGGTGCAGCGAGAACGCCGAGAAGCCCCAACAGCAGGGCTTCGAGAGAGGATCAGTTAGGATCGGACTTTTTCACGCACAAATTTGTACTCTTCACCCTGTCATACTAAAAGGGCTTTAATTACCATATTGTTCTTTTTCGGCAAAATTGTTGTCATGCCATTAAGAGCAATCCGCCTTGCTCTCGTACCATTATTTTTCTCCTGATTTGAGATTTAGCACTGGATTCGTCTCAATTCTTGCTCCGAACCAATCATCGCATCGAAGCAAGCAATGTTTTGAACAGATGAAGAAATCAAACCCAGTACACGGAGAACTGAATGAGTAGACAGCGAAGAACTGATGAGAATATGTTTACTTTTTCTTTGCTGCCTCGATCTTCGACTCGAAATTGTTCAATCATCCTCCTCCACTCGAAATTGTGCAGCGGATTGTTCCATTAAGAGCAAACCGCCTTGCTCTCGTACCATTTATTTTCCCATGATTTCAGATTTAGCACTGGATTCGTCTCAAGTCTTGCTCCGTCTAGCATTCCGTCAAATAAATCGCCTAAACAGCTCAGCGCTGGTCTTCAACCTTTCGCTCTGTTTCTCTTTCGCGTGTTGCTCTGCTTCTCTCATTTACCAGCCCCACTAATCGCCACATCTGGCGCACTGCTCGGCCCCTCTCTGCCCGGCATGCACCCACTGCTTCTCCTCTAGCATGGAAAAGCGTGGGCAACAGAACAGGTCAAAGACGAATTAAGACAGCCAACCATCGCATGGAAGCAAGCAATGTTTTGAACAGGTGAAGAAATCAAAACCAGTACACGGAAAACTAATGAGTAGACAGCGAAGAACTGATCAGAATATGTCCACTTTTTCTTTGTTGCCTCGATCTTCGACTCGAAATTGTTCAAGCGTCCTCCTCCACTCGAAATTGTGCAGCAACGTACATATGGTCCTGCCATCCCAGCCAGCTCGGCGCTGCGTAATGGCGTTTCCTCAGCCTGTGGGAGGAGCAGAAATTATGGAGATTGCAACGATATGAGATCGAGGTCAAGTTTGCGAGCATGGCGGCAGCACTGCCGATCTCACGAGGAAGATGGGATGAGTTAACGGCTAACATTTCAACCATGTAATCGGGGTCGTCCGTACGAGATCCAAGGATAAAGTGTTAGACGGAGCAATGACGGCAAAAATCCAGTGCTATTTCTGAAATCAAAGGGAAAAAGGTGATATGGGAGCAAAGCCGTTCGATTTTAATGGTACCACAGCAATTTGTTCTTTTTCTAAAGTAAATTAGCATATCATTCAATAACAATAGTTGTGGCGAACATTCTTTTCTCTGTTTCGAGCAGCCATAGTTACCTCTATAAAATATTTTGCATAGATTAGTAATTTTTGCATAATGCTTGTCGTAATATTTTTGTTAAACTTTTCTAAAAAATAATTGTTTTTCTATTTTTTTGATGAGAACATTATGTCAAAGTTAAAATTAAAAGTACAAAAAAAAATCAACCTACCTAATCGCGTGATGTTGGAAACAAAAACTGAAAGTAGATAGAGAGAGATTGGAATGAAAACAGGTAACGAGTAGAAATTCATCGAGTTTACCCTCCTCATATCTTGACCCTTTAAGCGAAATCTCCATCCGCTGGATAACCTAAGTAATGTCACGGGTGGAGTTTTTCACCTATATCCATACCCAGTGGGTAAAAAATACCCATCGGATACCCCTACCTGCCAACCATCTCGAAATTTTGGCAGCATAACAACATTAAATGTGTATATTTAAGATTAATTTAGAAAATTAGGCTACGCAAGTATGTTGGTCATATGGAGTAGTTGTAGGAGGAGGCGTGCTCAAATTGAAGAGGGTTTTATATCATGTAAATTTGGGCTACGCAAGTATGTTGGACGGGACCTAAAGGAGAATATGTTGCCAGTGTATTTTGGACCAGGTCTCCACGGGTGGCGGTGGCGGGTTCGGGTTCTATTGAACCGCATTCTTACCCGGCCTCTCCGATGGGTAAGCTTTTCACCCAAATCCTCCTCTTAATAGGAGAAAAATCTATCGGGTTGCGGATAATGAGCACCCATTGCCATCTCTAATATATTCTTCACTTAGCTATAATTAAAGAAAAGAGTTTAAATAAATCCTCTATCTATATGAACAATACAGTGGCCTACAGCATCCTTTTGGTATGGTTTATGAAATGACTTTAACTTTGATCTCTGCTATAAATCTTGTGAGACATTATGTGAAAAAGGGCTTATGCCCCATGCCACCGAAGGCACTTTGGATTTTGAACTATTGACATAAGCCATTTTTTTTCTAACTTTGGCATCGTCACCCCTCCCCTCAAATATTCATTAAATGAGCTAAAAATAGTGCCTTTTTGTCAAACTTTTTGCAGAACGATTTTAATTTTACTAGAAAAGTCAATGTCAAACCTATTTTAGAATGAGCCGAAGCCATACCAAACGGCCTCTAAATCTATACGTTGAAGCCGTTTCTATTGAATTCAAGCCTTAAGGTTCAATTTCAAAAAGAAGAAGAAGAAGAAGAAGAAGAAGAAGAAGAAGAAGAAGAAAACGTCTTGAGGTTCAAACCAAAAATAAGACGCTAGTTATTCTTAAAAAAAAAAAGACGCTAGTCTAGACTCCAACCGTTGTCAATCACGGCCCCGCAAAGCGGGCGAGAACGGCGCCCCCTTTTCAAACCACTCCCCTCGGTGGCAGCAATAATCGCTGCGTTCCTCCTCCTTCCCTTCCCTTCTTCCTCCCGCTCCTCCCGTTTCAAATCAAATCCCCTCTCCTGTCTCCTCCCTCGATCCCCCCTCTCTATAAACGCTAGGCAATCCGAGGGAGCGCGCCCTCCACCCCGAATCGCGCCCCCTGCGCCTCTTCCTCATGGCGACCCCGCCGCTGCCGCCGCCGAGGCGGGTCTCCTGCGGCTCCCTCCTCCAGGAACTGCAGGTGCGATCCCGTGATGCGATACGAGCTTAATCGGTTTCGGTTGTTTGATCTGGGGATACGGGTCGACTGGATCTTTGGTTTCGCTTTCTTGGGCGGGGATTGCGGCTGCTGTAGTTTTTGGCACGGGGGAAGTGAGGTTTGGCTCTTTCGGGAAATGGATGCCCTTTGGCGTCGAAGCGTGTGAATCTTGGTGGATCGTATCCTGCTTTCTGCGCTTTCGGGATTTCCCGGGTTGATTTTGTAGCGACGCGTTGGGAACCTGGAACAATTGGGCGTTGTGACCATGAACCATCGTCCCCATGTTGTATCTTTTGTGTCAGCGTTCTGCTTGTTTCTTTCTGCATCGCATTGGATGGGTTTCTCTGCATATCCTATTCGCTCCTTTTGATGTAACCCTGAGTATTGCTACTATTGAATCAGGAACTGTGGGGTGAGATCGGTCAGGACGAAATGGAAAGAGATAGGATGATACTACAGCTTGAAGAGGATTGCCTCAATGTTTACAGGAAGAAAGTGGATCAGACTAGAAAGCAAAAGGCAGACCTGCTTCAGGCGCTGTCCGTTGGCGAAGCTGACATCAAGAAAATTCTTTCTGCTCTTGGAGACTGTGATTCCTTTTCAAGGGTACATTTTTCTTTCAGCGTCCATTACATGATATTGGTAGTATCGTCTTATTTGCTATTCTTTCCTCGTTCTTGTTTTTGCAGTCAGAGAAGCTTGGGGCCACATTATTGGAACAACTTGGGAAGATAGAGCCAGTGTTGAATGATTTGAGACAGAGAAGGGATGAACGAATAGCTGAGTTCAAGGCTGTTCAGATGCAGATAGTTCGTCTACAAGCAGAAATGTCAGGAACCATCGACCATGGGGATCCGGCAGCTCCCTTGGTAGATGAAAATAACCTATCGGTGAATAGGTTAGGGGAATTGAAGGCGCAGCTCAATGAGCTCCAGATGGAAAAGGTTGTGCACAAGTTCTAAAATGACGATTCTCTTTGCCCGAGCTGTCATGCTAAAATTGTTTATTTTTAATGTTTCAGAATCTCAGGCTGGAAAAAATCGACATCCAGATCAAGTGCATCGGTGACATGTGCAGCATGTTATCTGTTGATCTTAATAAGGCACTTTATGATGTCCATCCCAGTTATGCTGAATTGGGAAGAAGTAAATCAATCAGTATCAGTAACAGCACACTAGAGAGACTTGCTGGAAAAGTTCATGCATTAAACTATGAAAAGAAACAGAGACTTCGGAAGGTATTCATATTTGATCAAGCTATTTATTTCTACGATGAAACAGAGATCAGCGCATACATTTCAGTAGTCTGTATTTCGAATATATAATAATCTACTTATCACATCAATCATCAGAGGTGTAATATTTTTATCCTCATGGTTTTCTTGTTTTTGTCTTATAATTTTATAATTTACTTATTACTCCCTCCGTCCCACTATAGTTGGCACTTTAGGTCCATGCACGGGAGTTAAGGAGAGGTGGAAAAGGTGTAATTCATTTGCTAGTGAATTTTTGTTTACTGTGTCACTAATAGGTGTTCCTTGTGGCTCATGTACCTATCCACATGTTTCTATAATCATTATTATGTATGTACTTTATTTATTGTATGGATATATTTATATGAAATTTGCATTTCTCCATGTCAGCTCCAAGATCTTGGTAGCACACTTATTGAGTTGTGGAACCTCATGGACACGCCAATTGATGAACAGAGATGTTTTGACCATGTTACTTCTCTGATTAAAGTTTCGCCAAATATAGTGATGCCACCAGGATGTCTTGCTCATGACCTTATCGATAAGGTTACCATTTCTTGTCCCCTTTTTCGTGTTATCATTTATGCTAAGACTTGCATAAAATGTTACATGATTTTTCCCCCTTCTATAGGTAGAGACTGAGGTTAAAAGGTTGAATCATTTGAAGGCGAGCAAAATGAAAGAGCTAGTCTTCAAGAAAATGACCGAGCTTGAGGAAATCTATAAAAATGCTCACATGGATATTGATAGTGATTCTGAGCGTCGAGTTCTCAATGATCTCATCGATTCTGGTACGCTTCTTTCTTTTGCTTTCATAATGAAATATTCTTACTATTTTTTATGAACTTAAGTCAAATGCAATGATATAGTTACCATAATATTGGCTGCTTAGTCTATCTGGTTTCATATTGGTGTTTAAATATCTGAATAGGCACTTTTTTTCTCGAATACACGTCTCCTTCCTCATATACAAATAGCACAAAATATCCAATCTAAGATATGAAAAGCATGTAGTAACCGGCTTGAATTATGTGTTCCCACCTTTTCCGACTAAAATATGCTTGCAGCTTTATGCAATTGCGTTATGATTTGGTGACTGTTCTCAGTCACCACCTTTTTTTTTAAGAGTGGCGCGCCCCATGTTGCTTGGGCGTTTGTAAATGGGGTTCACACCCTCTTTTCTCTGTCCTTATTCTTCTTCTTAATGAAATGATGCGCAGTTCAGCTCTCCTGCACGTTCGAGAAAAACAATTCACCACTTTTAAAGTTTGATGTGTGATGAACTATTTATCTTATTTCTGATTTTGTTAGAACACTATCTTCTTTATCGTTGCAATTCCTATGCACTGTGAGAGCTTATTTCCCTGTTTGAGGTCTTATGGCTAGAGGGATCCA
>LAPY01003111.1:10964-29745 GCA_000970635.1 Eragrostis tef | reverse complement strand
TATGTATGTACTTTATTTATTATATGGATATATTTATATGAAATTTGCATTTCTCCATGTCAGCTCCAAGATCTTGGTAGCACACTTATTGAGTTGTGGAACCTCATGGACACGCCAATTGATGAACAGAGATGTTTTGACCATGTTACTTCTCTGATTAAAGTTTCGCCAAATATAGTGATGCCACCAGGATGTCTTGCTCATGACCTTATCGATAAGGTTACCATTTCTTGTCCCCTTTTTCGTGTTATCATTTATGCTAAGACTTGCATAAAATGTTACATGATTTTTCCCCCTTCTATAGGTAGAGACTGAGGTTAAAAGGTTGAATCATTTGAAGGCGAGCAAAATGAAAGAGCTAGTCTTCAAGAAAATGACCGAGCTTGAGGAAATCTATAAAAATGCTCACATGGATATTGATAGTGATTCTGAGCGTCGAGTTCTCAATGATCTCATCGATTCTGGTACGCTTCTTTCTTTTGCTTTCATAATGAAATATTCTTACTATTTTTTATGAACTTAAGTCAAATGCAATGATATAGTTACCATAATATTGGCTGCTTAGTCTATCTGGTTTCATATTGGTGTTTAAATATCTGAATAGGCACTTTTTTTCTCGAATACACGTCTCCTTCCTCATATACAAATAGCACAAAATATCCAATCTAAGATATGAAAAGCATGTAGTAACCGGCTTGAATTATGTGTTCCCACCTTTTCCGACTAAAATATGCTTGCAGCTTTATGCAATTGCGTTATGATTTGGTGACTGTTCTCAGTCACCACCTTTTTTTTTAAGAGTGGCGCGCCCCATGTTGCTTGGGCGTTTGTAAATGGGGTTCACACCCTCTTTTCTCTGTCCTTATTCTTCTTCTTAATGAAATGATGCGCAGTTCAGCTCTCCTGCACGTTCGAGAAAAACAATTCACCACTTTTAAAGTTTGATGTGTGATGAACTATTTATCTTATTTCTGATTTTGTTAGAACACTATCTTCTTTATCGTTGCAATTCCTATGCACTGTGAGAGCTTATTTCCCTGTTTGAGGTCTTATGGCTAGAGGACTCCATGATTTGGCTACTGGCCTATAAATCGTATCATATTTTTTGAAAGGATGATCCAAGTGAAAACATTTTTAGGAATATATGTTGCTACTTCTGTTTGGCATTGTCTCCTAGTTCGCATGTTGTACAATGTCTGAGAAATTTGCATTGCAACTAGTATGGTCGTTTCCGCCTGAGTTCTACATTGTTTTGGTGTTTCTATTATAATTCTTGTTGCTTGATTCTCAGTACTTTCGCAAATCTAATGTAACACTTAAATTTGTTTGCTGCACTAAGTTTCTTGCTCGAAAAACAAACCATTTACATTTCTTGCTAACAGCTATGCAACATTTGTTTGCTGCACTAAGTTTCTGACTGCTATGGAGATCTCCTGTACTCTGTGCCAATGTAATCGATTTTAACATACAAACCTTCAATTTGTAGGTACAGCAGATGTCTCAGAGTTGCTTACAGGTATGGATGATCGAATTACCGAAGCAAGAGAACATGCTCTAAGCAGAAAGGACATTTTAGAAAAGGTTGAGAAATGGACATTGGCGTCTGCTGAGGAGACTTGGCTTGATGAATATGAGAGGGTACCAAATTTGTTTTCCCAAGTGCAACCCATAGATGCGCTTTTTCAAGAGTCCCAATTCATCTGTATCTACATTCTACTTCAAGTTATTATAGTATTATATCTGTCCAACACCTACCTTGATTTCTTTTTTCAGGATCAGAACCGCTATACGGCTGGTCGAGGAGCTCACAAGAATCTGAAACGTGCCGAGAAAGCAAGGATGTTGGTCAGTAAAATTCCAGGTCAGTGTCTGTATACTTGTTTGTTCTTATACCATTATAGTATGTAAAGAGTTCAACGAGCCTCTAGAAGAGTTGAATGAACGCCTATATCAAAACCATATTACCTGGAGATCAGAAGGATATATTATCCTTCAGTTACTGACTTTTCAGGTCCTGCGAATGTTTGTGTAGCACCTTCTTGATCATAGTCCTTGGTTTGATGATTATGTAATATAATGCTATTCAGAACAATAAAAATTTGTGATGGAGGGGAGGGGAATAATTTAATGTAAGACTGCTGCTATGGCTTGATGAGTTATTATTATTATTTTTTAATGTTGGATTCTTGTTTAGAGTCTTTCTGGGTCGAACTGGTTTTCTATTTGCTTCCTAAATCCTAACCTACTGTTTCTACAAATCAGCTATTGTTGTTCTGAAACATTTATTTCATGTCCCTATTGGTGATATGTATACTCATAATTTAAGCAAAAAGTTACATTTAAATTTGGCACTTACTCCCTTTGAACCAGAATATAAGTCCATTTGGATACCGACACAATCTCCGATGTCATACTTCCCGATGATAACTATACAAACAAATTATTCAAACTCGAATGAGTTAAATATTTTGAAAGTACTTTTCACTAATAATATAAACCTTATGTTATCATTTTATACGAGTATAGGCATGGTCTTTTTTTTTGGAGACTTGAGAAGTCATGGTCAAACTTGAAAAGATGACTTGTGAAATCCCAATATATTTGGGTCAGTTTGCGTAAAAAAAAATTGGGCCAGGAGTATTATAAGTGGATTTTCATTTCCTTGCATTGTTTGCATTTGTTTTTGCTACTCAATCATATATGTAATCTAAATTTTCAAGTTGAACTTTAATATAAATTTCACTTTACAGCTCTTCTGGAGACTTTGAATGCTAAAATTCAAGCTTGGGAAAAGGAGAAGGGTATTCCATTTACGTTTGACAAGGTAAGCTAATTACTCGTGATTCTTCTTGCTAGATTTTGTTGTTTTCTCGAACACACAGGAGAGCTGCGTATCTTTTATATTTAAGAGAAGAAAAAGGGCAGAGTAGGTTTCAGACCCATGCCCAGGAGTTAATGGAACCTATTCAGTCTTACATAATTACAATCCTAGCTAAGGGACCTATTCAGTCACGTGATTCTTCTTGCTAGATAAAAAGGCATATTTGTATGAAAACGTGGATATCATTATGCTTTATTAAAATTGGACTGTTTACTTACAGATGAGGCTGTTGGATACTTTAGAAGAATACACTTCTACAAGACAGCAAAAGGAAGAGGAAAAACGTCGGTCACGGGTTGGTTGCATTTCCCTTCCTTTTATTCCACAGTTTTTGGTCGCATTTGGCATGTTTTCCTTTTGTTTGGTATCTGATAAGATTGTTTTGTATGAAACAATGGTTTCTTTTGATTTATGGCAATTTAGCACATTTTTTACTTAAGAAATGGTACAACAACTTTAAGTTTAATAGTTCATTAATTGTCTTTTGGAGACAGTACAAAATAACCCTGTATGCAAGCTTCGTGATTCACTCTAGCTTTTGTAACTCTTGCTGCAAATCTCAAGTTTAGTGTGTTGAACCATTTTCAGGAGCTGAAGAAACTGCAAGAACAATTTGCAGCTGAACAAGGAGTGATGTTTGGAACAAAGCCAAGCCCCATTCGTCCTCTTCCTGCAAGGAAGCCTCTTGGGCAGAGCTCAAATGTCAACATTGTTGGTGGAACTCCAACTAGCCGCCGTGTTTCCACCCCAATGTCACGAAAGGGAGGACTGTCTTCTGGGAAGGTGAAGGAAACAGCAAAGGCTCCTGCTACACCTGCAAACTATGTTGCCCTTCGAAAGGATTGTGGAGACAATTAGCACCTTCAAGTAGTAGCTAGCCTGAATGTTTCTTGACTTTTCATTTGTTTGAGCTATCTAGATTAGCTGCTTGCTAATGCATAAGTCCCTTGACCTCAATTTGTGATGCGGGCTTTCAGATTTAGAAGTTCCTATGCTAATTAGTATATTTTTCTCTCTATATAGTACAGTTGGAAATTCTGATACTCCCAAACAGTTGATGGGATAACTGCAATCGGAGAATTCTATCTCTTGTTCTTTATGTCTGCTACATTTTAGCAATATCTCTATATTCCATGAGTTTTTGTCTGTGCTGAGGAAATCATGCCGTTTTAGGTAGTTTCCTTGGATTTTTCTGTGTGTGCTAGTTGCTATTTAGTTCACTGCAGTCTGTCCATAACAAATCCATAGTAGGTGTAGGGAATTATTCCATTTTTAATCTTCAATTTTCAACCAATTTTGATCATATAATATGGATATGCAGCGAAACAATGAAACATACGAATAATTGCTGAGCTATTTATGTATGAGTCTACTGAATGGTTTTATCACTGTTGTGGGTCATGCCAGTGTTCATACTGATCACAAAGCCTTCTCCGATAGCTCAGTGGTCACTATTGTCATGCACATGATCTCATTGAACCACACTAGCTATTAGTGTGGCCTGCCTGGTCACTCCATTGATCTCAAAGGTAGTTTTGGTGCTGCTTGTCCCCATGCTACCATGTTGCTAATCCAATCGTTAAAGTCAGTGAATCTGCAGCGAAAGAATTCAGTGACATCATTCCCCCTAGATTTGATCCTAAAATAAGATTTATGTAGCGACGTCCGAGTCAAATTCACAAGTTTCCCCTAGTGAGAACCCTAACAAAATCAAGCCTTGGATTATCGAATAGTATTTGACACTAGTTATTATTCTTAAGCTCCGATGCGGACTGCGATTATTGCTTTATCCGTCTTGTGAGTTGTGATATCCTTGTTGGCTAACACAAGTTATCCCTTGAATATTGCGTAGTGTGCAGCGCTGTGTAAAGATCAACTTGGTGCTGGAAGAAAATACTTCTTCCCTTGCAAAACGACATGGGTGAGTACAGAACTAGCTTTCCCAAAGTTAACAACGATGTAAATTGTTCATCAAGTAAGCAACTGAAAGTACTTTCAAGAATGCAGTGAAAGTTGGTGATCATTAAAGCATTTTTATGGTCGATGATGTTACTTGGCAAGTCAAAATCAAGTATTAATAGGACATGGAATTTTTTACTTTGAGGATTACAAGCTACTCCTTGTATCATGTTGCTAAATTCAAGAGTGCCAAATAACAAGAGCAATATAACAGTGTTGTATCGAAGATGGATTAAAAATATACTCCCTCGTTATATTTATGGACGGAGGGAGTACTTTCTTGTTATCTATGGAACTGTTCTTTACTGGCTTCAATGATATATCAATATAATAGTGGGAACCAAAAGTTTGGCAGCTCTGTAACCAGTCGCAAATTGATCAAATAGAACACAACTAAACTCTTTTTTTTTCCCTCAAGCTAATAGCAGGTTAGAGTTCTCTAGGGCCAAACGTTCGAATTTTTCATTCCACCTTTTTGAGGAATTGTATGTTTGAGATAGCATTTACTAACATGTTCCGGCCTTCAGCATACCCTCAGTGGCACGATGATTTGAAAGATTGTGCTAAAGCCATGCCGTATCATTTCTGGCTTGGATCAAAGAATCTTAACAAGATTATCTCTCGGCATACAACTCTTAGCACTTTCTCATCCTGTTTCTAGTACCATACTGAGGTTATCATGTAGCTAAAACCTTACGGATTTCATACCGTAAATGGCAAATTAAGAGAATATTGGCTGAGTGCGAAGTCACTAAGTTTGTCTGTATGGTTTGCTTTATGGTTGTATTGCCTCTCTTGCTTTTCTGTTACTCCCAAGATGTTGACATGTTTAGTGGGGACACTTTTTTTCTCCTCTTCCTGATCTGGGGATAAGTGCTGGACTCTGAACTTGTTACTCCTAGACCAACTGAAGCAGCGTCTTACATACACAACTGCGCCTTCTTTGTGTTTTGTTACGGAGAGAGGACTAAAATCCAAGAAAAAAGCTGCAAAATTGTAGAACCCTGCTGGTGCTACCACGACTCACCTTCGTATTGTTTCTTTTGCACGCATGCTATAAAGATTGCTCCAGATGGGGGCCAAATATTTTACGACTCGTCACACAGTTCTTCAGCTGAAGATTATCAGCAAATTTGAAGTTCACATTGCCATGTCATGATAACTAGGAGGGCATTATACGCATCACAAAGACATCACGAAACGCGTTCCAAGCAGAGTAGCAAGTGATGCAGAATCCATTAACATGCTACGAAGTGACTGCTGCTTGTCAGGTATGATCGTGTGTGTGGATCATGGATTGGCACATCTACAAGTTGATATTCCCTGAAGCAACGGAAGCCAGGGAGGGAACCTAGGACTAGGAGACCTTATCAAGTTTGCGTATTAATCAAGAGATCCATGCCCTGGATTTAGAATGAGAATTTCTTTCAGGAGGGAGGAGGAGGGGCATCAATTTCAGGTATTGTTCCTGTTCCTTGCCCTGGGCTTTATGGCACCAACTTGCCCACTGTTCTGGTGCAGTTGGAGTGGAGATGGGACCTCAAGCCTCTAACCCTTTTTCATTTCAGTTAAAGAGATGCATGCGGGTTTAGGGCTCAACACTGAATCTTTCAAGTGCTTGCTAAGTAGGACTGCATGCTTTCGGGGAATTATTCCCTCAACTCCCATCACTACTCAATGCTGATTCTTTGAGACTATTTAATGTAATGATGATTCTTTGAGTCTATCCTTGCCAACTAAGGGTTCTTGGAATCAGTATGCATCACGGCTGGCCTATTACACCAATAGCATATACGCATCTTAGTGGAAGAATTTCTTTTCAATATTCAAGGGAAAACATAATACTGATAAATATACGGCCATTTGCCAATCGCCGCATCAATATGAAACATGATGAAACCGCACATTGATCGCATTTATGTATAAAAAATCGAAAAGGATGTTGTGGGCAAATAAACAATTCTGAAGCCTGGAAAGGATTTGCTTTTTAGGTGTGCCAAGTTCTTGCTCTTTCAGAGTTCCTGGAATGCTGCTTGCCTACACCCAATCATATGAGCTCAACGACTATGATTCCTTTGTGCACTATCAGTTACTGCTCGCGTAGAAGAAATTGTAGCGAAAAGTAAATTAAGCAGGATAAATGACATGATCAAACACTTCAATTTTTTTTAAAAGAAAACAAGTACATCGATGAAATGATCTAACACCTTGTCGATAATGCTGCATATGTCATGATTAATTGAAGATTTAGATGGCATTACAAGACGTCTAGGCAGGAGGCAGTGATTCTCCCACTTATACTGACAGAATCTGCCTAACATGCAGAAGAGGTTACAAAACTCTCCCTCATTGCGTCCTCATCTTCCATGATTACTACTAGCTTACTGCTACTACCACCATTGCTTGCAGCATGACATCATCGTACCACCCCAACCCAAACTACAACACCGTGGGGGTCAGCAAGAGCTAACATGGGGTGAAGTGACGCAAGCTACTAGATGCAGGAGACATATATTTTTTAGCTGGATCAAGCCTCATCTTTGCCCTGCATCCGGGCCTCTTCCACGGGGACGGCATGCTCGTGCGCCACCACAGCCTTGGCGTTGGCCTGGGCCTTCTCCAGCTGCACCTCGTCCAGCTCCACGATCTCCATGACCCTGCCGTTGCCGTCGACGGCCTTGATCGCCACGGGGATCTCCATGGCCTCGTCCTCCTTCTTCTCCAGGCTCTCCTTGTGCTTCCCCCACAGCACCGAGTACAGGCCGGCGACGATGAGCACGGACCCGATGATCCTGGAAAGCAGAAAACGGCATGGACTTGATGACGATAAGTACTCTGAAACTGGAGTCTGAGCTCGATCGAGGAATAGGATGACGGTGCACTTACCCTCCGAGGTAGATGTTTTCGGCGAGGATGAAGGAACCCATGATGGCCACGATGATCATCATGAGCGGGCTGAAGGCCGAGGCGAAGACCGGGCCCCGGATCTTGATCACCAGCCCTTGCACGTAGTAGGCAATGCTCGACGTCACTATGCCCTACACATACATCCAGAGCAGAGGTTGGTATCTTCCATTCCATGGCGCGAACGGAGCAGAGCAGAGCATGGTTTCAGAGAGGAGAGAGACTGACGGCGTAGGCGGCGGCGAGGAGGTTCATGTCGAATCCGATCCTCCAGACGGAGACGCTGTGCTCCATGACGAAGGTGACGACGATGGCCTGCAGCGTGCCGACGAAGCAGATGAGCGTGGTCAGCGACAGCGGCGCGTCGTACCTCTTGAGCGTCGCGGCCTGCAAAGAAAAATGTTACTACTAAGACTTCAAGCTCCAACGTTCCCGGAGCTACAGTTCATTGTGCTGTGTGTGTTCGTGCAGACAGAGTACAGACCTGGAGGATGAAGAGGGAGGCCCAGGCGAGGGTGGCGATGATGAGGAAGATGGAGCCCGTGAACCAGTCCTTGTCAGCAGCGGCTGCCGCGGCGGCGTCCGGGTGCGGGCCGTGGAGGTGCATGTGCCTGGTCCATACCATCTCGACGACGCGGCCCTTGTAGAGCGTCATGAGCATGGCGCCGGCCACCGTCACGAGCGTGCCCACCACCTTGGCCACGCACCGCGCCTTCTTCAGGTTCACCTTCTCCATCCTGTTGTTAATTAATTGTGTTCATCAGTCATCACTCGGCTCCATCAGTTCGTTCTATTTTCATTGCTGTGTTCATGTTAGTTCTTGCTCGTTTTAGTGTGTGTGTGTACCTGAAGAGCACGGCCAGGACGAAGGTCATGGCGGGGAGCATGTTGCTCATGGCGCAGGAGAAGGTCGGCGAGGTAAACCTGAGCCCGGCGTAGTAGAAGTTCTGGTCGATCACAGGCCTGCACGCATGATGGGTACGCATGGTCAGTCACAGTCAGTCTCCAACTGATGCATGCCAAATAAGCAGGGTTCGAAGAAACAGAGTCCACAATAATGCCACAGAACCAGGCAGCAGAGTTCTACAACTGACCCGAGCAGGGCGAGGACGAAGATCTGGAGGAAGACCCACGGCGTCATCCGCGGCCTGATCTTGCGCTCGAGTACGAGCGCGAAGGGCGCGATGGAGAGCGTGGCGAAGGCGTGGCGGTAGACGACGAGCACGTAGTGGCTCATGCCGTGGTTGAGCGACACCTTGGTGATCACGTTCATGCCGGCGTACCCGAACTGCAGCGAGATCATCGCCACGTACGGCTTGCACCGCTGCATCAGCGACTCGCCCTCGCCTCCGCCGGCCATTGAGCTTAATTGGACAGGTAGGTCGCAGTCGGTGATCTCGCCGGAGATGGGGGAGTGGTGTGTTTGCTCGACTGCGATGGGGGAGTGGTGTGTTGTCGCCTGATGAGAAGGGAGTGGCAAGGGCGCGGCGAGTATTTATAGGCGTTGCCGCTCGGTCGATCGGCAAGTAGCAGTGTGTGTGTGTGTGCTGGTTGGTTCCTCGCGCCGCGGGGGCAGCGCTTACGTACGCGGCGGGCCTTTTTTCTGGTATTAGTGGCAGTAGCGCCGGGCGGCCGGCGGCTTCTCCCGGCCTCCATGGATGCTCCTCTGCTGCTGGAAAGTTCAAAGGCACAAGGGCGCCTGCCTGCTTGGTAGTACTATTCAAGAACAGTGCTTTTTGTGTGGCTGCCGATGCGATTTGTCATGTCACACTCAGTGTTTGTTCGTATCACCCATGATACCATTTGAAAGATCATTACCGTAACCATCGTTTAGTAGTCCAGTGAATAGTGATCTATAACTTGGTTTTTACTGATAGCTGAATGGCGAGCGGACATTTTTCAATGTGAATGGTGTTTGTTCTAATTTGAACTACTAACATTGAAGCATCTCTATCTTTCTGCGTAATCTAATACTATCGTCAATAGTTCGTTTGTGACCTCACACATATACGTGATCTTTGGGTAGGATGCGTTTGCCCAAACCATGGTACCAACATGGAGGCTAAAGTGCCGGTGCATATCTGCCGGGATGCCTCCTCCCTTGGTCCTTGGAGCGATCCCAGCCAGCACGAATCCATCTCTCGCCTATTTCCGCGCCCTGAACAATAATCACCGCGCGAACGTTGCAAATCATTCGTCGGATCGGAAACCGGATATCGACGGATAAGACGGAAGCGTGTATGTGTATGCCCGCGTGGCGGCAAATAGGAGGCGAGAGTGGAGGGCGACGCGGTATGCCCGCGGGGCGGCAAATAGGAGGCGAGAGTGGAGGGCGACGCGGACGACGACGACTCGGCTCGGCTCGACACCCGCTCGCTCGGTGCGCAGTGACGCAGTACGTGGCCACGCCGCTGCTCGTGTGTCGTCGCGGCACTGGATGCATGAGCCGGTGACGCAGCGATTCCCCGCATTACTACCTGTCAAGCCCCGATTCTGTGTGCTAGCAACTTGCGCCCCTATGAGCAGCGACGTGCTGCAATACTATTATGCATGTTGGAGGGGGCGGGGGCTTGGTGTTCTGCCAAGTTGTGACAGATTCGATCTGGCCTGACGGAATCACGTTTCAGGGAAGCTGCCCCAACTGTCCGGCCGGCCGATCGCCGGCGCGATAGCAGACTGATCGATACGCTACTTGAGGAAAACAGAGCGTACAGCTCGATCGGTTCCCCAGGCGTACGTACGTACGTGTCGCGATGCTTATTCGATCCCAGTGGCACGGTTGGAACGGTGCGTTGTGCTGCGCATGGCTGATAAACAGCCACACCAGTGTACACGCCTGCACCTGCATATATCCCTATATATCCGTTCCAAAAGTTCTAGCTACGCGCAGCCACTTCCTCTACTGAATTTTGCAGCGTTTACTTCTGCCCGTGCTCCGGCCGGCCCGTGCCGCCGGTGCCATGCATATCCAATTATCCAGGCGTCTGGGGATGCCTTCCAAAAATGGGCCACACACAAATTGTATCACCGTCGGAGAATTCCTCGGCAGCATTGTTCCCCGGCCACTTGAGAGGAATCAGCAACGTCAACCGTCTCGATTCCTGGATAGAGATGACGATGGCTTGCTCGATGATCTGGGAGGGAATCTGGATCCCACGTTGATTATTGTCTAGTACGAGAGAAAAGAGAAGACAGGCGCGGCCAGGAGACTCCCTTTCGGTTTCGGTGCTGCGAGGAACCGATGCCTCCTGCTCTTGGAGGGGAAAAATCGTGGGAAAACGGTACTAGCTTTGATGGACGATAGCTGAAGACATACGAGAGAAAATATCTCTAGGTCTAAACCCACGTTGATGCTCTCTTTGTAAACTGATGGCCGAAAACAGTAATGTAAGTTTAGTGACTTTTGCCACGGGTTCGATAAAGTTTTTAACTTAAATAAATAATGAAAAGGCTAGGTCCTTTTTGGGTGCTGTAGTTTTTAAAAACCAAGGTGTTATGAAACCACGGTTTTATATGTCATCGCCAAGAAAAAAATTGGTTAAGAAAAAAGAGTTTGTAATTTTTAAAACTCTAAAAAAGACTAAAGGTTTGACGGCACTATGGTTTTGCACCTTCAAGTTTTGTTCCATCCAAATACCCCTCTCCCTTCCCTAAAACCAAAGTGTTTTGTAATACAAGAGTTTTTTTATATAAATAAAGTCCAACAATAATTTGAATCCAAATGGGTCTAGCAGATCAGCCCCCACAATTGTGCAGCTAGTAGACTATCGTCGTCACATGCCCTTGTTCACACAATATATTTCATATATTCAAGTTGGTTGATAAGGTACTCATTTCAAAGGCAATTTACACTCCCGAAATCAGCACAAAGAGCTCCAAGAAGAAGGGCCAGCCCTACTCCGGAATTTACACTCTCGTATCCGTCTGATTTATCTTGGTTGCCTCTCAGTGCTGAGGTATGGTTGCTTTACCAAGTGTTTCGGAGGGCAATTCGACACTATCAGACTGCCCCGGAAGATAGTGGCATTGCATCATGATTAGGCTTACAAAGAAGAGGACAAAACATTTAGGGCTAATGGTAGGTAGTACTTGGTAGCGGCAGTACTACTGCCGACATTGTAAAGGAGAAAGGCTTGGGCCCGGAAAATCGACCTATGTTTTTGAGAAAAAAAAAGGATCGTTGTGTATGTATGTTGTCGGTAACTATTCTTTAATTCATTTCGGTAGTGCAGTTGGACTTCATATTTGACAGGCTCTATTTGACATTATGGTGAATCCTGATGATAGGGGTTTGGTAGAGAGAATTTGAATCAAACAAGAAAATAAGCAGCGAGAGATGATCCACTACTATCCGGCTATCCCACATTTAAAATCGAACACACGTTAGATTTGTCGACAATTTTGAGGGCAAAAAGACCTGTCAGTTCATCTGAGAAAAAGAAAGATCTGTCTTTTTTCTTCTTCCCTTTACCCACGCGCTTGCGCGAAACACGTTCCGTCACGGCAGATACTCCTGCCGCACACCTGTGGCCGATTCGATCCAAAGCGAACAAACCAATTATTCCCGGAATCCCTTTGGCATGTCAATCTCACAGTGGATGGCAGCATGGCATGCATCTGAATCTACACGTACTGCAGCACTAACCAGCAGGATCTGGGAACACCCGTTCGCATCCTCCGCGCTAAGCATCGCCGCCATGACAGGGTGCATGAGCCAGTGCTGCTTCACATGCCACAGCGTCACTGGTCAACAAAAACAACGGGTGCTCGAATTTGTTTGCCTGCGCTGCGCACCACTGGTTCAACCGTTCGGGAACGCATATGTTCCAGTTCCACGGCTGAACCAGTGGACAGCTAATGGCATGGTTAAAATTGTCTGGAACACATTTATGCAGGACGAACTCCGAAGCTCATAGATCATCTATCTCGCACGAGATTGCCGGTTTCTTCTGTGCGCTTGAACAATGGCAATCGGTTGAATCTGGCAGAAACACATCCTTCAAAAATGGGGGTTTGGCTCTTTCGACGACGCCCAAACAAGATCAGCCACGAACGGAAGTGTAATTATTAATGATCTGGACGTGCCTTTTTGTACTGCACAATATATGACTGCCCACGCGTTTACAAAGGTTCAAAGTAAAAAAAAAACTTTTGTGTTAAATACTTAACTATATGTTCTACTTTCGGGCGCACAGTGCCAAAAGAAAAACATTCGAAAAAAAAGACTATTGCAAAAAAAGGGGGGAAAAAAGAGAGAAAGAGTCAAGTTTCAATATCAACATTCGTAATCTACAATTTAAGTACATAAAAATTTATCCGTTGGAAGGATCACCTCTGCCTTTTTTGAAGTGTTTTGATTTGAAGACCGTCAGCTGGTTGATTTCGGCAAGGCTGCACAGAAGGAAAGCAATGAAGCAAGCTTCACTCTGATGTGTCATGGTCGATTGCTGTAAAAAATGAGCTGATAGCAAGTACTGTAACTCAGAGAAAATTTTTAACGTTTGAAGGAAAGGAAAAATGCCAAAAGAAGAACCTGAGTAGCTATCCCGGAAAAAACGAAAGTAAAGAGAAGAAAGAAAGAGAAGTTGGTTGTGCTATCTTACTAAAAAAAAAAGAGTATTGCCATCTTCAGTCTTTAGACGTCCATGTTTATAAAATAGCATATCTCTAAATTTGGCACCAACAACAATTGTATTTGGGCCTGCTTGGTAGAGACTCTTTAGAAGCAATTTTAGTGAGAAGTTGATTCTTTGATAGGGAGTGATTCTGTGGCAGAAAGTGATTCTTAGCAGAAAAGTGAATCACTTCACAAAAGACACAAAATCAACAGAGGCAATTTTATTCAGTTTCCAACCTCTTAGTTCATTTCCAAGAATCACTTCAGAGAATCAACCTAGAATCACTTCTCCTGAAAAACAACAATGTTTGGTACAGCTTCACTGAGAATCAGCTCCGTAAAACTGTACTAAATGGGCCTTTCAGCACATGGCTTACTGATATGCATTTCATTGGGCGAACAGGTCCCTGCCTCGTACCAATTACACTGTCTCGCTGTTCCCCCATCTCAATGTTCTTCAGTTACACACGCTTCATTTCAGTACCTAACATGTCCATGAAGCAGCTACAAATATGCTGCCGGCTTTTCCATGTCTCTATGCTCACGTTGCTTGTTGTTAAGCACAATATGATTGAACAACACATATATCAAATCCTTGCCATCCCCTGCCTCCACTACACTTTGCTGCATGCTGTGCAGCGGTTTGAGGTCCCTTGGACACCTTTGCCTTTGCCCCAAAGAATGTCCCGCGCCATATCGTCGTGGCCGTCTCGATTGCTCGCTGATGAAGGCTAGATATATAGGTATTCAGATCCCTGGTCAGAGATTCAGCTTTGCAATTGCCCAAAAGCCTGGATCTTTACGTTCAATCAGACTCCCACTCTGATGCGTGGTGCTCTCCCTTTTGTCTAAACTACTCTATGCATAGGCACCGAGACAGGAACAGAGAAAATAAACTCTGATTTTGCATATGCACCCTGGCATCCATTGGGCGACTGCATTTTAAATTCTTAATAGCAATTCACATCTCTTCTGTTTTATTGCACAGGTCTTCTGTTACAACAACCTATGATAGTATGATGAGCTAACTTACACTTTCTATCGCATAATTTTCTTTGACTAATTTGGCTTTATTTTCAGTGGAGAGCTTAGCTCATCACCCTGGCGGTCCATGGATCTACAGGTGCCGGTCCAACACTAGCTAGGTCGACGCGACAGGCCTAGGAAACCAAAGCAAGCATGGCCCGTCAGACAAAAGAAGGGCGCGTATTGAAAGGGCTCATTGGCTCCTTTGATTCCATTTGAGATCATCTGTTAATCTACCAGCAGCAGCTTCTTTATTTCCTTGTCACAGAAAAGACTGGTGAATGGCCTAGCTTGATTGTTAAATCTACTCTGTTTTTAAAGGCATTGGCCGACTAAATTGTTCTTGCAATGCCAATGTTGCCAACTGTTCGTGCAAAAATATTGTTCTGGCTGATACAGTGCTATTGCCACTACTGTTCCAAGTAAATTGTACTAGTTATTTCTGCTATATTCCTCCGTAGAATTCCTTTGAGAATACTGTCGATCGAATGTCGAGTACACAGCGCAGGTACCAAGAACCAGTCCCAAATGCCACCACATCATGGAATCTTCACAGCAACAAGATATTTCTCTTCCTCTTTATTAATCAGTTTGGTATGGTCATATTCATCTCTCCGAGAAAGTTTCACAGCGACAGTAGGACGAACAACACGGCTCAGTCTGCAAGCTCAGCTAGCAGAAACGACAAACTGAGGACCGAGCGAGACAAATACTTGCCCCCAATCGCATCGCGAGTTCGGGACCTCGTGGCATAAACACGCAATGATTGTAATCCAGGAGACTTTGGGCAAAAGAACGATGGAGGAAAAGAGCTGTTAATTCAAGGATTGAAAGAAGCAGACGCGTGCATATAACTTCCTGCTTTCAGAGTACTACGATGCCAACGCGGGTGCGTAGAAACCGACGCCGCCGACGCAACAGCGTCGTCTTCGGAGCAAAAAGGGGCCTCTCGCTGGGCGAACTGGAGAGGAGGGCAAGCTCAGCACGCAGGGGCACATGACGCAGTAGACGTAGTGGCATTGCTTGATGGCATGACATCTTATCTTGGCATCTTTGCTTCTACTGGACAGGACGGACTGCGAACGAACCTGAAACAGTTTTCTGGGAAAATGGAAAACGAATGTAGACACTCGCATGCAGCCCATCAGCCCATCAGTGCAAGCCTTCGCCCCCACAGCGACAGCAATTTTTTTTTTTTGAACGAACCGTGCGACAGCATGTTGGAGAGGGATCTAGGTCTTCTTTCCCCCCTTTTTCTTTTCATTCATATTATGAATGCTAATCATATACTCATAGTATTGATTAAAGATACACAATATTCTTCATACACTATTTCAACATTTCCATTTAATTGTTTTCAGATATTGAAATCGTATATTCAAAATGTTGAATCTCATTTTGTTGCATTACTCACAGAAACACAGCTATCCAAACAAACTTTTAACAGATGGATTTTCAATACAAAGAAAAGACGCTCCCTTCCCAGTTCCCACCTCATTCACCCAGAAGTTGACATGTCCCGCCCTCCTACCAGCTCTGCCCTGGAGACATCTTTCCCTTGATGTGCGGAAAACCAGCCCGATGAAATAAGAAACAAGCCCTTGATGTATATGCAACGCAAGCTGCAGGTAGGAAACATCTGTAAAATTCTGTACAACAGTTGTACACTTAACAGTTGTTGAATCTCATTTTGCTGTACTACTCATAAGAAACACAGCCATCCAAACAAAAGTTAAACAGATCGATCCTCAATAAAAAAAAAAAAAGACGCTCCCTTCCCCGTTCCCACCTCATTCATCCAGAAGTTGACATGTCTGATGTCTCGCCCTCCTACCAGCTCTACCCTGAAGACATCTTTCCCTTGATGTGAGGAAAACCAGCCCAATGAAACAAGAACACGCGCCCTCAATGTATGTGGAGTTTATGCAACACAAGCTGCAGCTAGGAACCATCTGTAAAATTCTGTACAACAGTTGTCCAATTAACGTTAGATATTGTATCTCTTCTCCTATGTTGTGAGCAACAGATATACAAGGCCTTTCAAATATCCAACAATCTCAGAACCACCAAGTTTTGAAGTTCCAAAGACTCTGTCGACAAAAGTGATTGGAACCTGGCGAGGTCAAAACAAAAGGGGGAAAATCATCTGCCAAAGCCATGAAATGAATATCCCAACCTACATATATCCAAAACAAGATGACACACAGGGGCTTACCTCTTCGATGTGATAACTTTTCCTAGTAGCTCTAACAATCATCTCCATTTGGAAAACATAACCCTTGCTGACACATGATGAAATCAAATCTTCCAGGATATCTCGCTTATACAACCTGTTATAAAATTAATACCGATCAACAAAATGCAATTAAATGGCTTTTATTCTGTTAGAGTAAAAGGAGCACACCTAAATGATCCAGTTAAATCAGAAGCTCCAGGCTGCAGTAATGTCTGTGCAAGAACATTTGCTCCCCTGCTAGTCAGCTTGCGCATGAGATTCCAGCCATGGACACCACCGTTCTTAACATAACGTGTGCCAGTTACAATGTCCGCGCCTGTTTCATTTTGCTTCCTGGTTAAGGAAAGAACATAATTAAAAAGATGTTTTTCTTCTGTAAGCTACTTCATTTCAGTTGGCTTGCTGAAGGGCCTAGCAAGACCAATTGTCAAGGTTATTTTGTACTGATTAAAATTTCAAACGACAATGTGGTCTCATATCAGTAGAAGTAAAATTTAGCAGACACCCAATAACTCATACATGTTCAACGAGTACAGTCCTTACCTAATGAAGCTCGGCAAGTACTTCGGCTGTTCAGAGCGGGCAAAAACGTAGTTAGCAAACTAGTATAGAAATATTTGAACCGTGGAATATGTCATATACAGAAAGAATAAAAAGTTAAGATTTATACATGGTGAGAGAGGTCAGCATCCATGATAACAACAAATTCTCCTGAGGCATGCTTTAACCCGTGTAAATATGCAGTACCTGAATTTTCAAGTTGCCAGTTAACATATAAGGAAAGCATATTATTCACTCAAAACTTACAATGAAGTTCTAAACTCACCAAGTCCTAGTTTGCTTGGTCTAGCTCGCAATAGCTGGAATGATTTCAGGTAACAGTCATTAAAGTAAGCCATGATACTAAATAAAACAAAACCACACCAAATATACATCTAGCTGAACAAGAAAATATTTCTGAAAAATACTTACAACACGGTCTTCACCATATATTTTCTGCAATTGCCTAACAATGTCTTGAGTTCCATCAGGACTTCCATCATCCACAATAATGATCTCAAAGTCCATATCCCTAAGATCGAAATTTTAACTTCAGGTCTCATCATATTTCATATATAATAATTTGACAATCTATGAATAATAATACAACATCCCTGGCAGTTCCACAACATCAGAAAGATTACATCAAACAATAAGATAGTGAATTGATGCTGATAGATACATGATTGGGGCATCTGATCTCCTGTTAGAAGACCTTACCTTTAACCATTTAATATAGATGATGCATTAGTAATTTCAGGTTTTTTTTAGTTAGTGCAACCAAGCAAGTTAGCAACACCCAACACCAGAATGAAAGGTATATATGACCTGAATGCCCCAAAAATATGTAAATACCAAGAGAACAGCTAACTGGAACAAGCTCTGCATTATAACATCACATTATATAAATTTGACAGTAGAAGACCTCGATGAGGAACAAGAAGCAGATTGTAGCTTGATAACATTTAGCAACTTACCCCATTCCTGCTAGGCCGCTACTCAGGAAAACAAGCGGACTACAGTGGTTGTAGCTATGAAACAAAATTCAAATCGAAAGAGATTATGCACGAGTTCTATGTATATCGATTTATGACTGACCACTAAATGATCGCATCTACATTTGGATCTCAGAGTAAGCGAAGTTCTCAACAGATGTTTTTTAGATCATGAGTAAGCGAAGTTCTCAACACACAGATAGGGATAGTTGCATCTGCATATCTAGATCAGATGTAAAGTGTTAATCTATTCTTTTCCGGACGTACGCACACAGAAGGGAATCGAATCTAACAAAACTGTAATCCGATGCGATTCTCCACCTAAGGCGAACTATACACAATTATAACAGTAAAGGCGCAACGAAGAGGCGCAGATCAACCGCAGACGGGAGAAAAGCGGGAGGGAGGTGGTGCTTACGGGAGGTGCTTGAAGATGAGGTAGACGATGAGGGCGACGTTGAGACGCTCGTTGTAGGTTGGTACGATGATGCTGTACGCGCGCTTGCCGCCCGCCGACGCTTCCATCGCCGGCCGACTTGGACCGAGCGCGGATCACTCCCTCAGGCGAAATCTACGTCAGGCTTCCGCCGCAGGCTGGGAGCGGCGAGAGGTACCCGCACCGG
>LAPY01003109.1:16529-29873 GCA_000970635.1 Eragrostis tef | reverse complement strand
GCGCGCTGCGCCTGGTCGGCAGGCGCAGGGCCGGCGTGCTGCTGCTGCTCGCCGTCGCCTCCGCCGCCGTCTTCTGCTCCCTCTTCGCCGTCGTCAAAGGTCAGGACCGCGACCTACTCCCGCCTAACCTCTTTCCTCTGCTGCTGCTGCACCCGCATTCGCCTCCCTCCCTCCCTAACCTCGTTGAAGCGAAATGGGCGCGATTCATATAGCTCTTTGTAGTGTGTTCTGGTCATGCTTCCGGCGTTTACAAAGTTTGAATTAGTTCGGTACTGTTTAAAACAATAGAAAAACAATAGGGTGTGTGCATAGTCCTCGTAGTGCCGATAGTGTGAAGGGCATCCTCCTGAAGACCTTGTCCTGTAATCATGTTTATTGTGGATACTTAAATATTGTAGTTGGTGACCTGGTCTGTTGGTAGTGTTCAGTTATTTTTGTTCTCTGCATCGCGGTGCTGATACATATCAAAATTGTGAGAATGCTTAGAAACTTCAATTGATTTGTAGCACTCAAATAGTATTTCGGTACATTTTATTTCAAAATTCAATTTCAGTTGCCAGGGTCGAGTCAGCTGCCTGGTGTCTATCATATTCTTTTCGTTCTCCAGGCAATGTTGTTAATTGTGAAGGCCAAACTTGTATGCAAACAACTAATCACTACTACTTGCTACTCATTTTGTTAGGGATCACAAACTGCTGCTCATATATGAAATGTCAAATGAATATTTTCTATCAGAATCCGTTATGAAGCTAGGAACTGTGGTTATTGACTGATTACTTCTGTATGTTGTTTCAGATGACACTGCTTCAATTAGCATTGCAAATAATTATGAAGTCTCGAATGCAATACAAAATTCTGTGTATCCCAGAACAACACGACCTTTGATGATGTCCAGGGACCAATACTCTGCTAGTGTTGTCAACAAAATTGAGCTTCCAAACAGGCTTCATCTTTCATACGAAAACTTTACACATCCTTGTGAAGGTTTCTCATTCCCTCCTCCCCTGGTTGATAAGAAACGCACTGGACCACGGCGTAAGATCTGTTCTTTGCTTGTTTCTAATTAGCATCGCAAATATATCTAACATGTCACTGATCATGATCAGTTTTCATTTCCCTTTGCAGCATGCCCTGTTTGCTATGTCTCTGTAGATCAGGCATTTGCCCTGATGCCCCTACAAGCTTCTCCATCTCCTGTCCTAAAGAACCTAAATTATGTATCAGAAGACAGCGTACCTGCAAATTTATCGAACCAGGGCTCTTTATTTGGAGGGCATCGAACTCTGGAACAGAGAAACAGGTCATTTGACATTAGTGAATCCATGACTGTCCACTGCGGGTAGGTTGCATGCACCTCAGTCCAGATTAGATCCAAAGCTTAGCTGAGACAATTTGTTGGACATATGAATACTGAAGTACCATAATGCTATTTTTTTTATAGATTTGCTAGAGGAAAGAGGCCTGGACAAGGTTCTGGTTTTGACATAAATGATGATGATTTGCTAGAAATGGAGCAATGTCGTGAGCTAGTTGTAGCTTCTGCTATTTTCGGTAATTAGCATTATCCACCAGTAGTCTTATATATGGTCGCAACAAATTTATCTGCTCACTGGTTGATACCATTCCCCAGGGAACTATGATATGATTCAGCATCCAAGGAACATCAGTGAATTTTCAAAGGCAAATGCATGCTTTTATATGTTTGTTGATGAAGAAACAGAGGCTTATGTCAAGAATTCCAGTTCACTATACAGCAACAATAAAATAGGACTATGGAGGCTAGTAGTTGTCCATAACCTCCCTTATGAAGATCCAAGGCGTACAGGGAAGGTACCTTTCTTGTGAACTGTACTTCATCTCCATTATATCGTTGTGATGTTTACTACTAATTATTCCATTTTAGCTGGTGAGCAAAAGGAAACATATTCTTTCCCATGCCTCAAGTAGCACCTTAGTAAGATGTTTTATATGCTTGGCAAATGACTGGTTGTTGTGCAAAATATGATCGTGAGTGGTGTCACCTAAATACTCACATATAGCATAAACCTTAATTTGTTTATCTCCCCCACCCCCACTTTGTTTTCGTTGGGAGCTCACTTGTTGAGACCATCTCATCATTGTGTGAGAGCCTTGGAGGTTGCAAGTTCGATTCATCGTGGGGGGGGGGGGGGGGGGGTAGTTTCTTAAGGAATCTTCTTCTTCTTCTTTTTTCAGTAAATAAGGAATCTTATTCAGATCTCTAGCTTTGATCACTTGTAAAGAAATTTTAGCTGCATAACTTTAGTAGTTTAATTGCAGGAGATGCTTTTGTTTTTCCCTTAATATTTGCATCGTGATCTCTCATATTGTTTGAGCATGTTGAATGAACGGCCACCATATTTGTGCAGATTCCCAAACTTCTCCTTCATAGGCTTTTTCCAAATGTGAGATTTTCAGTTTGGATAGATGCAAAACTTCAGCTCATTGCAGATCCCTATCTCTTGCTTGAGAGGTATGTTTGATTTAAGGAGTTAGGATTATTGCCTCTTATTTCTATGTGCTTGTCTTAAGATAAATTTAACAAAGATATATGATGGTGTCATGTGGAAAAATGTCATATTTATATTCTGCCCTGCATTTTGGCATCTTCTTCCTTATAGTTTCTAAACCTCATCATGCCAAAATATTAACGTTAACAGTTATATGAGAAGGCCTTTTAATAAGAGAGGCTAAAGGCTCAGTTTCGCAGCTATTCTTGTTTCTATTTCTCCTTGTTTGTTTTTTTTGCTGGTGTAACAAAGACAGTTTTTTTTTTTCCAAAAGTTCTGGAGTCATAAGTTTGCATCTTTTTTTTAATGCATGAAAATTCAATCATTGAGCTTGTCTCACCTGTAATGTTTAATTCGACTGCTAATTCTACTACTTAGGTTTCTGTGGAGGAAGAATGCTACATTTGCAATCTCGCGGCATTATAAACGTTTTGATGTGTTTGAAGAAGCAGAAGCTAATAAAGCTGCTGGAAAGTATGACAATGCATCAATTGATTACCAAATCGAGTTCTACAGAAATGAGGGCTTAACACATTATTCCCCTGCCAAGCTTCCTATCACAAGTGGTCAGTGATCTCATAAGTTATGGTTAAGAGCACTACAGTTTCTTCCTGGAATATTAATCTTGCCCCTTTTTCAATGCATGCAGATGTCCCTGAAGGTTGTGTGATCATCAGAGAACACATCCCCATCACGAATCTCTTCACATGCCTATGGTTCAATGAAGTAGACCGGTTCACCTCCCGGGACCAAATAAGTTTCAGCAGTGTCCGTGACAAAATAAGGGCTAAAGTAGGCTGGATGCCTGAAATGTTCCAGGACTGTGAAAGGCGTAACTTTGTTGTTCAGGTATTGCAGTTGACTCTTAATTCAATTGTGATTTTGGTCCTCAAGCCCCTTTTTCTTTTGGTGCCCAACTACCTGACAGATACTGCACAACTCAAACTATGATCAAGTGGCCTCTATTTTGGGTTCTCCGCTGGCCGCACATGTTAAGCTTACAGGTATTTTTTTTGCTGTTGACATTGCACCAGGGATACCACAGGGAGGTACTAGAGCAAATGATTGCGTCTGGTAGGAAGCCCCCTTCATCGGCCGACCAACCATCTCGAAAGCTTAGACCGGGGAGCAGAAAATCTCCGCCATCAAAGAAGCCTTCCGTGAAGCGGAAAAAGGAGAAGAAATCGAACTCTCGGAGGCGTCTTCCCAAACCCGCCGCCCTGGAGATGGGTGTTATGTGACAGTAATCAAAGTCGAACTGAGATTCTCACTTATACAGCATGTACTAGATGCAGTTTACTCCATTAGGGGCGGGGCCTTGTAATTTTCCCCGCCGGAAATGTTCATAGTTATTCTTCATTGTTGTTGTAAATAACAGCGCAAATCAATATTCAATTCTGTTTATTGAGGGGGGCCTTTGGGAAAAGTCGAGTGAAGACCTCCTCCTTTCTTTCCTATCCCGGGTACAGGATTTGTATGATTAAAAAAGGAAGAAGTCTATTTTACTACCCAAGTATCTATGTAGTCTACTTAACCCTCTAAACTAATTTTTGGTCCATTTTACTCTCTCTAACTATTTAGATTGGTTCGATTTACTCCCTCATGAAATTGTTCTTTTTTGTATCTCTAGGTACGCATCATGTTTGAGTGTGAAATTTCATGAGATTATAATTTAAAACATACCTTACGTTAGAAAAATGTTCAAAGAATTTTTTTCAAAAAAAATTGCATGTGAAAAGTATGCCATACAAATTTGACATATAAAATAGAATAATCCAAGAAAATATTTCTAAAAAAAATCTGTAACAATTTTTCTAACATAGAGGATGATGTCATATACCATCCTACAAAATTTAAGCTTCAAATATAACATGTACAAAGCCAATCTAGATAGTTTGGGGTAGTAAATTGGACTAAAACTTAGTTTAGGGGGTTAAATGGACTACATAAATACTTGAGAGTAGTAAAATATACTTCTTCCATTGAAAAAAAATATATATATTCCAATGAAAAAAATCAATCGCCCACCGTGGGGCTCGAACCCACGACCACAAGGTTAAGAGCCTTGCGCTCTACCGACTGAGCTAGACGGGCTAGTTGATGTCGACTGCAGAGTGTTTAATAAATTTGGATTGCATAGTAATCTAAAACTTCCTCGGCGGAGCCAGACTGATTGCTCACATTTTCAGTTCAATTCTTATGTTGATTGCGAGCAACTGTGCAGGGCCTATTCTATGAAACAGTCACTTTGAGCTTTCAGCTGCTGTAGATTCAACTAATTGCATCTTTAGGGAGAATTCAGAGCATATTGATAGTAATCGAATACCGTTAAAGTGGAACCAATATCATAAGTAGTAATAATGTGCAAGAAGACAATCAAGTTTATTGTTCCAGCTGATTAAACATTGAGGGGCTGCAGTCATTAACAGCCCTTTGAGCACATTGCCGCATTCAGCCCAGTGTTGGCAAGCTACACCTTGACCACGATTAAGGCAACGCACCATTAAACTTGGACACACTGATGACCAAGTTGAGTACTTTTAGCCACTCAAGTCATGCTATAGGCAGGGACCAGATTTCAGTATTCAATCACAGATAACTTGCTGCAGCCAAAAAAATACTTAGAATCTACATTTTGGGATCAAGTGGCCTCTTCAAGCATGTCTAGGAAACGCTTTCCTTCTATCTTCTGGAAGAGTGACGTATCAAAGTGCAGTTCATTGGTCGAGACTGCCTCAAATCTGGTCCATAATTCCTTCTTGAGAGTAGTTTCTACATTTTAGGATCAAGTGGCCTCTTCAAGCATGTCCAGGAAACGCTTTCCTTCTATCTTCTGGAAGAGTGACTTGTCAAAATGCAGCTCATTGGTTGAGGCTGCCTCAAATCTGGTCCATAGTTCCTTCTTGAGAGTAGTTTCTCCCGCCTTCCTTCCTTTCAGGTTAGTGCTTTCCAGACCTTTCCAGGGAGTAGCAAGCAATACCTTGCTGTGCAGAGCTGGAGTTTGGACGGGCTTGTCATCCAGAACATCCTGCTTTCCCCTCATGTTTATGGTTGCTGGAGTTGGAATTGACTTATCGTCGTCTGAAGGATCCATCAACACACAAGTCTTGAGAGGTGACAGGAACCACTGCAGAGTGTCATCGGTTCCTCTTCTACAGTGTGTATTTTTGGAAATTTGATTGAACCCATACAGGTCATACCTTGATGCCAGATCCTTTGAGATTTCATCAGATGATGACAGGTCATCACAGGCTTTGGAACGTTTGTCACCTTGGGTTGTTCCATCACTTGAAATGTCTTCCTTCCTTGAGCCCTCAGGTATTGGAGAGAACAGCTGTTGTTTACTTGATAATGCTGTCTTCAGGCATGAACGTGGTAGTGCCCTCATGTTCTTCTGAACTGAGAATGTGCAAGGCGATCTGTCTTCTAAGGAGCCCTTGTATGTTGTAGTAGCATGAGGTGTCGCTGTGCCGGTTTTTGCTTCCTTTATTTTCACAGCTTGCTCAGGATCAGGATGACCATCATCAGCAATAGTCAGTTTCCAAACAGGTAAACTGGGAAGATTCAACTGATTCAAGTTAGAAGCCGTCTTCAACTGAGTTTTTGATGTTGGGCACCTTGATGAGCATTCTTTTGTTTTGGGCAATGGTGTCAAGAGAAATAACTGCTTTCCACTCTCGACCATACAAGACCCAGTACGCCATGAGACAAGCGGTGAAGGTGAGACAATCATGTCATCATCAGGCAAGTTTCTGTTACTGCTGTTCAACAAATTGCATGAAGGCGTTGCTACTGACTCTGCAGCTGGTAAGTTGCTGCTGCTCTTGTTCAACTTGCCACTCTCTTTTACAGCAGTACTTGAACTCATTCCTAGACTCTGTTTGGAGACATTTTCGATTTTCGCTGGGCACATTTCGAATGCTTGCTTCAGTCTTGAGGACCATTGCTGCTCACATGAAAAAAGTATGTCGGTAAGATAAACTACAATACAAGGGACTCACGTCCAAATGTTTCAAATAAGCAAAAGAATTTATGACAGTACACACCTTCAAGGAAGCGTTAGTGTTCGATAAGAAGCCGCCGAACGATTCTATCTCCTGTTTCCCTCTTGTGGAAATAGTTTGGCATTGAAGGGCATCAGAGATCAATTCGTCAATCTAATCAACAGAAAACACAGGGGAAACATTATGAGTGACCACAGATAATTTGATACATTTGTGTTAAAGAAACAAAACACCGACATTTTAAGTTAAATTTGTGCCGTCGTAGTCCACTATACTACAACTGATTCAGAAACCCACAAGAGAGTAACTGATTCATGCACAAGTGAAACCATCTAAGCTTCAGCTCAGTAAAACACAAAGGTATTCAGGTTTTTTTCTTGACTTCATAGAGGTTGTATTCCGAAAGGGCAGGCCATCACAAATCGAGATAGTTGCACACAAGACAATTATGGAAGACATAGCAACAAAGCAGGATGTCAGATTCTTGGGAAGCTAAGAAAATTTAGCACACAGCACAAGCACTGTTCGTCTCGTCCCTCAATACAGAGCATCAATAGAAACTCTCCATCGCCAATTCCACTCAACCAGGCACAGGAAGCCGCACCAGACTAGCAACCTAATCTGACCAGATAGCAATCGATAATTCGTTTCCTCAAACGCAATCGTAGGCTCTGGAATCAGTAAATCGCCCGACACCGAACGAGATGAATACAGAGAGCTAGGGTTTCGAGGGGAGTGTCGACCTGGGAGACGATGCCGGCGAGGTCGGAGCGGGCGAGGAGGAGGCGGTCGAGCGCCGCTTCTGCCGCGGCGGCGGTCTCCGCCGGAGGAGGGGGTTTGCTGCGGCCGGATTCCGGCGGCAGCTTCGGTCGGAGGGGCCTTGCTGCGGACCGATTCCGGCGGCTGCGCGGCTGCGGGAGGAGGGCACTTGCTGCGGACGGATTCCGGCGGCCACCGCGCCTTGTTACCGGAGAGGACGCGGAGCGGGCGCCGCAGCGCCGTCGACTTGGGCCCAAGGCTCTTCTGCATAGTTGGTGAGCGAGGGAGAGAGGGGCGCAACGGTCGGGAAGGGGGGAAGGCTTTCGAAAGGTGGGTGGGGATTTGAACGGCGGTTGCTCGGCACGGTTTTGAGCAGTACGGAGACGGAGACATGAGTCACACAACACAAGGGCCTCTTTACGATTCGTGAGAAGGATCACACCCATCCTTTGCGTTATCCTATGCAAAAATCATGTAAATTTTCAAAATACACGTAATGGTGCCTTTCTTAACAAAAATATCTTGGGCAGGCAGATGTATTCTTTTCCATGTGATATGTGAGAAGAGCATACAATTCTTATGGCATCTTTTTAACTACAAATAATGTGTTTCCTCACAAAAACCGATTTTGTATATACCAACAGTAAACATGGCAGAAGATTGGAAGTCAAGCTACCCATTTCAAGATCTTAGTCGTTACATGTTAATTAAAGGTTGCACTTAACAATTGCAAATCACAGTTGAATTATTGCAACTCATGAGATGGAGTGATGACACAACCCTTCTTTCTGAGGCCGATCAATAAACTCATTTGAAGGTTCCAGCTCCTTCAGAAAAATTGCACCGTGGAATGGCAGCCAAGTTTTTGCCCGATTGCAAAACTCTTGTTACTTTTTTTTCCCTTCTGATAAGTAACTGAACCGATAAGGCGACATTCATATTACTTTACTATTAAGTTGTAGATTTACTAGTATGTCAGGCATTTGTTCAGAGGGAAATTCTCAGGTTTGCACTGCAGGGTATATGCATATCTGCGAGATTCGAAATCGGACACGGATATTATTATGAAGTTTGAAAAGATAAAAAATCAATAGTTAGAGAAACAATTAGAGTAAAAAAAGACATATTAACTATTAATATACACAATAAAAGCAAATTGACTCTTATTTATCTTAATCTCTCGATTTTACACTATATTATTGAGTGTATAATGGTTATAAACTTACTTACATCACATGATACTCGGATTCGGGACGGATATCACTCGTCCTGTATCCTATCCCGCAAATATTTTTCGGACTCGACACGGATAGTGTCGGGTAATTATTGATGCATCCTGTATTTGCCCATATTATTTTTTTTTGAATTCGGCAGTCAGTCGGGCGGATATTAACCGTCCCGTTTTCACCCCTATCTGGGACGACTGTCAAATGTGGAGGTGAATCTACAAGATCAGTGATGAATCACAGGAACTTTTCAGGTTCAGTTTCAGACCCGAACTCAGCTGACTAATCCATCAATCACCACAGTGAAGTGACACGATAATGATCCTTACGGGCATCAAATCAAGCACAGGACAACCAATCAGTACAACAGGGAAATTTCAACATGGTGACATTGTTTCAGCACAAAACGGCTCATACATGATCCGCATGACCGCATACAAGGTGTTCGTCGAAATAACACAACCACACGCCCACAGAAATGTGAAAGCTCCGCCACCCGCGACCTGCGTCTCAGTCGCGGAGCACGACGGCCGGGTCCTTGGACGACGCCGCGAGTTCGGCCCCGTCTTCTTGGCGGTCGGCCCGGGCCGAGTAGCCAGAAGCGTCCGTCGCGGCGGCGGAGGAGTCGGGGGAGGAGTCCATGGCCTCCTGGGCGCGATCAAGGTAGGGCTTGAAGCCGACGCGGAAGGAGAGGTAGCCGAACGCCACGGCGCCCAGCACCACGACACCCGACCGCATCGCGTTCTGCCGCGCCCGGCTCATCGCCGCCTACGGGGAACGGAACGGAAAGAACTCGCCGGGCAAAACGGTGGATCGAGTGTGTGAGCGAGCGAAGCACGTGATGGCAGCTCTCTCTCTCTCTCTCTCTCTCTCCACGGTGACAGTAGGGTGCGTTCTGGTGATGGAACGAGAGACCGACCCACCACTTGTGCCCCGGCGATTGTAGGCGTTTGTTCCGTGATGATCGTGGCGGCCGAAGATTTGCTTGCTTATATTCTTTCCAGCAGACGTACAAATGTTCTGAATACGCATATGCACGTTCTCTTTTCAGAACGTCTGGAATCCACTCAGCCCCTGTTGCAATACCCCCTGCAGACTGCAGCACATCATTCTAGCAACTGGGTTACAATTAGCTAGTCAGACCAAAAAGAACAACAAACACCACAAATAATAAGCAAAGTTTATTTAGGTAAGGGTAGACCCAAACCAACATGACACAGGCAGCAACATCACCGTCAAATTCAGAACCCTTTTTTTATCTCGTCAAATTCAGAACCTTTGTAGAGCATAAGATTTGATGCAGACCACCGGACCGAACTCACTTAAGGGCGAAATCTCTACTGCACTGCCACAAGGTCACGTATGTAAGATGGAACGTATTTGATCCAATAATTTACGAAAACATAATAAGAATTGTGCACAGGTGATGCTAGTTGCATAAAGCTAATATTTTTTTCTTTTAATGACAAGTTTATTAGATTCACGCTTCACTTAAAAGCAAATAAACTTGGCCAACCTACCTCATTAGATGTAAATATCTCCAATATGATCACAACATGGCTTCTAGATGATTATTCGTTGATTTGGGTCTTTCTGATAGTCCTATAAAATAAAATACAATAATGGACTTGCCCTTTTTTAGCCCCCAAACTTTCCACGTTTTCCTCCAAACCTTTATACACAATCGTGTTCACATCCTCAGAAGATGTTACTTGATTTTCGCCCATCCGTGTTCAAATGTTTCATTTCCTTCTTTCGATCTTCACTCTCAACATCGTTGTGCGTATGTTAATTCAATTTATAAAAGATGGAATGAAACAAATGTAATAATTTTATCAGAAATAATGATGTCAATGTATGTTTTGCCTTCAACTTATGATGTTTAAAAGAAAATATTGATAGATAACGAGTTAAATATATAGATCGCTTTTTTCATGCGTTATTAGTATAGCGGACGGGGCTTGGCGGTGGTGGATGTAATGTGACTGGGTGAGAAGTCCTTGTAGTTGTTGGCACCGATCAACATAATACTTCTCTTTTATTCGACCGAAACATGGGAAGTGGTTGACCACAGTGGCCTTCAGGCGTGGTCATCATCATCAAGGTAAGGCGATGGTGTTTTCATCGAGTGGCCACATTGAGCGATGGTTGGCATAGAGTTGTCGGTCGCGAACATTGTAGATGCGCAACATAAAAGAAAAGGGTTAGTTACTGCATGATAAAACTAGCCCTAAGGGCTACAACTTAAACATGCATTATTTGAAGCTATAAATGTGTAGTTGTAGAGTTGTTAATGTTTATAACTGTCATTTTTTACTTTTTAATGATATGTTCACTCTAATATCTAGGTTTAGGCACTCATTAAACAATATTTCTATTACTTCTACAACTTACAAAACTCTTATTTCCAGCAACTTACAAAACTACAGTCGGTTTAATAAGTATTGCCTTGGTGCGTGCCCTTGCGTTTTGCAGCAGAGGTACAACAGCTGTTTTGACGATTAAAAAAGAAAAAGAAATGGAGAAAATTTAATAAAAAACGTAAATGTTGGGAGAAAAAAAAATGGATAACAAACGTAAGTGTGTAAGACTGACGTGATAACCACTACACCACAGCAACTTCCGTGTTGAAAATCAACAACGAACTTTTAAGTTATTTATTACAAACTCGTTCACCCGTGACTCCCGTCCGATTGCAAGTTTGCAAATAAAGGCACACGTCATCGCCTAATGGTCTTTGGGTATCCATCCGGTGGTGCTCTAAGGCATTAAAAAATTTAATCGTAGTCAAAAGAAAAATGATAGTGTAAGACACATAAGTTTTGTAAAATTTTATATTCCCCTGATGACCAACGTTGTGTAGTTTGGCTCTTGAAGGCATTACTACTTCTGGGGCAGAGAAAATGCGCGGCTTCTGAAGGCACGGGACATGACGAGCTGTCGACACAACCCCACATCCATAGTCTTCTAAGTATCTATCATTGTCGATATGCCAGCACTAAAGAAACCATAAAGTGAAATTGTAAGTCATTGTAGATTTGCAGCATCTTAGAATCACAAAGTTGCAATACAGAAGCAACTTCCTCGGCCATCAGATGCAAGTTGCCAGAACTAAAAATAAATTTGTATGAAATCGGACACATCAATCCATATCGTGCTTTCCGTATCACTTTTGTGTTGCAAATCGAAAAAAAACAATGCCTACATGACTTTGTGTTTAGAAAACTCATATGAAAGTTGTATCACGTCTCATTAAAGTTAACTTTTTTTTTGTTATGAATAAAGCTACCTATTACACCAAAGATAAGATTTTAGCTCCTGTGTAAAGGATAAAATTGCTATAGACATGAACTTGTAATTTCAGTGAAATGAAATTCTTACACTATTACACCACAACTTCTTATCATATACTCTTTCGGTTTTAAATTGTTGACACCAATGACTTTTTTGCTACATTTGACCATTCGTCTTATTCAAAATATTAGCTTAAATTTGCAAAATTGTAAGTTATATTTCAATTTTCTTTAACGATGAAACTAATCATAACAAAATCTATGATAATTTTTTAAATATTTTGAATAAGACGAATAGTCAAATGTAACTTAAAAAGAGCCAAACATCATTAATTTAAAACCGGAGGGAGTAGGAGTTGTTTATATGTAAAGTGGTAACGTTAATAGAAATTGGGTGACATCCGCGGATGCTGAAGAACCAGTGTGCTTGTAGTTGTAGCCTTGCACTGCTTAAACCCAGACGCCAGTTGCGCCATAAAACCACTATCACTCAGCACTGCCGCGGAGAATCCTTCAACACCGACAGCCGAATCCCGTTTCGGCCAACCGAGAACGATCAGAACCGCCCGATGACGATCGCACGGTCCAAAACACATCGGCCGTCCCCGCCCGTGAGAGCAGCATCAATCCCGCGGACCCACACAATCCGGGATTCTCGTTACTACCCATCACTCACGCGGTCAGAGCGCCGCAAAAGCATCGCAACACGTCACCAGCCTGAGGGTAAGGTGGTAATCTCGGTTGCCGAATCGATGGCGAAAGGATACGGGCTCGCGCCGCAGGACTAGTAGTAGGACCCGAGTGCGGCTAGGGTTTGTACGTCTCACTCTTCTCCCCATTTCGTCTTCGTGCTCCAGCCGCCGCCGCCGGAACCCGTAGACTCCCGCCGCCCCCATCTCGTCCGAGCGATGGCGATGCAGTCCGGCAGGCGATTGTTGTAGCCAGAAGGGTAGTTTCCCAGTCCCCAGTCTCCACCCACAAGGACGCGAGCGCAGCCTGACCTTTGCCGACGCTGTCGCCATGGCGACCATGAACCCCTTTGACCTCCTTGGTGCCGTCGACAACGACGACCCCGCGGCGCTGCTGGCCGCTGCCGCCGCTGCTAAGCAAAAGGCCGAGGCGAAGAAGTCGGCGGCGGCGACCGCCGGAAAGGGCCAGCCGGCCCCGGCCAAGTTGCCAACCAAGCCTGCTCCTCCTGCACAGGCCGGTGAGTTTGGGGTTGGGTTGTGTGGGTGCTGGATCTGGGGTTTAGGGTGTATGTTATAGGTTTTGTTTCCATTTTGAGGTGCGGATTATGAAAAGTTCGTTTTTTTATGCGTGATTAGTACGCGTAGCATATATTTTGGTGTCATGTTGAGACAGAATGTTGGTGTTGTTCAGAATAGATAATCGTATCATAGCCATTTGTGTGATAGAAAAATCTTTTTTTTTTCTGGCAAACAGACTTCTTATTTTTCGATTATGTTTCAGTGAGGGACTCTCGCGGTGGTGGTGCACCTTCTCGTGGAGGATTTGGACGCGGCGGTGAACGTGG
>LAPY01003109.1:3101-16199 GCA_000970635.1 Eragrostis tef | reverse complement strand
GGCTACGGCCAGAGCCGCGAATTCAGCAGTGAAGAGGCCAATGGATATCAGGGAGGATACGGTGCTGGAGGTGGTTTCAGAGCTGGAGGTGAAGAAGGTGAGAGGGGCCCTCGCCCACCCTACCGTGGTGGTGGATTCAGGCGTGGCGGATACCGTGAGGGTGAGTTTGGTGATGACTCCGAGAGGCCTCCACGGAGGACATATGAGCGCCAAAGCGGTACTGGCCGTGGGTATGAAATGAAACGCGAGGGTGCAGGCCGTGGGAACTGGGGAACTACCACTGATGAAATTATTTCCCAGTAAGATGGCTGTGCTTTTGTTGTATGCTGCTGGTATGCACATTCGTAAAGGTAGAATTAACTTGAGCTTTTTGGATGAAACAGGGAAACTGAGGAAGGCCTGAAGCTAGATGAGAAGGCCCCTGTTTCAGAGAAGCAGGGTGCACAGGAGGATGCTCCACAGGCAGAGGAGAACAAGGATAACAAGGATGCCGCCGTGATTGAGGAAGAAGAAGAGGATAAGGTATTATTCTTCCTGCGGGTCTTGTACTCTGACTATAGGTTTTTGCTGAAGGTGTGTGGTATATTTCAAACGCAAAGTACGAGTATTGCAACATGGCTCCTCCCAACATCATAATAATGTGATTTTGTTATAGTACATTGCTTTGTACCTGATTTTTATCATGTATTTGTTAATGCTTTTCCATTTGTGGATGTTTGTTTTGCTTCTGTAGTCTGTAGTTTGGTAATACATTGAATTTTGCAACAAATGTAGGCATGTCCACTGTATTCTGTTAGACTTATCACAGCCTTATTAGTATGTGTTCATTGAATCTGTGGAAAAGTGCATTACAGACTAAATGTCTCCTTTAAGCGTTAACACCGCGGCCTTATTAGTATGTGTTCAGTTGTATTTGGTCATTGAACTTTTGGAAAAGTGCGCAACAGACCAAAAGATTTCTGGTAACTTGAGGTCTGTTGCGCTTTTCTAACAATGTAATTGTTTTAGGAAACATTGATGTCTAAAGGTTTTTACTTTCGATAGTGGTAGCTATTGAATTTATTCACTAATCAACAGGTATTTTCTGGACAACTGTCAATCATCCAGTGCAGTACTTTTAAACTGATATTTAGTGATTTTGTTTGTATTCCCCCATAATCTGGATCCATGTTTAATCTGTGCGATCATTACACCTGTACATCATTCTGGGACAGCTCAGATCCCCTCATTCTATAAGCTGGCTTGCATACATAACAAAGATTTTACTGTTATTTATAATGTACGGGTATCAGCTGCTAGTTGATGGTCATCTGACTGAAATGTTTGATGATCTAGGAGATGACTCTTGAGGAGTTTGAGAAAATAAGGGAGGAAAAGCGGAAGGCACTTCTTGCCTTAAAGAATGAAGAAAGGAAGGTTGACGTTGATAAGGATCTGCAGTCTATGCAACTGCTTTCCACCAAGAAAGGAAATGATGATGTTTTCATTAAATTGGTAATTTTCCAGTATACCTTGAAGTCTTTTCATAACATGTGGAGACACCCAACCTGGTCAAATGTGTTTTCTGTATAGGGTTCTGACAAGGATGCTCTGAAGAAGAAAGAAAACGCTGAACGTGAGGAGCGTGCTAAGAAGGTCTTGCATCTGTCTTCTATTAGAACTTTATTTCTTTTCTGATTTAGCCATCTTTCTGCACTCCATGACACACTTTTTTACCCGTCCTCGTGGATTCTTTTGCTGTTGCTGTACGGTTAAAACTCTTATAGCAATCATCATTTACTTTTCGTTCAAAATAGCTGCTGTTAATGTGGAAATTTGTTATTTTCAGTCTCTGAACATCAATGAGTTCTTGAAACCTGCCGAAGGAGAAAGGTACTATGGTGGCCGTGGTCGTGGCAGGGGCCGTGGGGGCGACCGTGGTGGTTTCAGAGGAGGATACGGCGGGGGTTATCGTGCTCCACCACCTGCCCCTGCAATTCAAGACAAATCTGAGTTCCCGACACTTGGTGCCAAGTGATCAAGCGGAATACATCTATTGCCTGAAATCGCCATGCTATCGTTGCTGTCAGCATCGAGTTTTGTTCATCTGCATACTTGTGTGCCCCTGTCAACCAGACAAATAATGGTGATACATATGGCTTACTGTCCACTCTGTTGACATTGTATATCAGAGTTGCTTTTCAGAATTTTGTAGGCTTTTACTCCACATCTTTTTTCGGCTAAATATGGCATTTTTCTCTTTAGTTACTAGCTTTACTTGCCTCACTTACCCCCTCTGTGGTTGCATTCTATGGTATGAATCTAGAGGTGGTAATTTATAGGCCGATGCAAGTCTGCATTCTATGGTCAGTTGCTGCCTCTGAAATTTATGGTCTGCTTGCTGTATCAAAATGCGCTAAATGCGGGAACACTCTGACCTAGTAACTCGAAGCATTCAGGTGTTTGCCAGAGATTCAGTTGTCAGTCGGAGCTGCGTTTTCTTATGGTGCAAGCGGTCGTCTGGAACGGGGATCGGACGTGCACTGACTTCTACCCGGAAGTAAGTCAAAATAGTGCTGTGGCTCGTTACATCTGTTTCTGATGGAATGCTTTCTTTTAATCCCTTTTAAATTATAGATTTTGTGACGCCAAACAGTTGGTAAGGGGTCTTTGATCTTCGGTCTCAAACAGGGAGCCGCCGTGCACTTCAATCCGGAAGTCACAGTCAATCTAGCACTTAGAAATCCTGATTTCACATTCGCTAGAGCCGTTTTAGATGGATTAGTTGGCATTGGCAACCATACGGGTACCGAAAACACAACCTTTTCCTCGCTTCTTTCCAAACGCAATTGGGCACGAGATGAAGATAACGAAAACACGATTGAATAATGAATAATCCATATAAAAGCGCATAATTGAATTATTTTCTGCTCCCCATGATTGAATAATGAAATATCCAATTGAAGGCACATGATTGAATCCTGAAAATTCATTGCAAGGCGCATGTACAATAAGGCAATTAGCGACATTTATTCAGCATATCTCAACTCATTTTGTTTGAGATCGGTTGAGCAGCAGAATTACAAAATCACCATTTCAAAAAGAAGGAACGAACTCGCTCACATCTGACGATGCCATACAAGAACATAACCACTTCGAAAGCACAAGCTCCACACCCTATTGAACCAAATTTGATATGGTACAGTGCTTACATATCACGAATCTCACCTGTACTTACGTAGCTATAGTATGGCGGAATTTGAGATTTCCAAAACAAGATACCGCATTTCCCTCGCGGTTGAGGTCTTCCGATGAGCAGATCCATCATTGTTGTCTCTGGTACCTCTTGAACGGAGCCTGTTTGGCGAAGGTTATGTAACATGATATGTGTCAGGTTTGTCTTTGATCAGGCTCCAAGTAAACCGAGGTTGATCCTTGGGAGCCTTGATATCATCTGGGTACTCACCAATCAAGGAGACATTCATTTGCAAGTACTCTCTTAACCTGAACAGAATCCTGGACCAGCTTTTAGCGTTGAAATGTTCCCTTAGCAGGATAGAGCCAACGAAGGCGAACAAGTAGGATCCTTGCATCACATGAGCTATCTGCAACGCTAAGGACTCCATCTTTGGATGCTGCCTTGGGTCATCACTCCCAAACACCATCATCTTGAAGAAATACCAGTACGCTTCTACCGGCAAACACTTGAGACGAAGAGCTTGCGTTGTCCCAAACCTTGCGATGTTTTCGCATCTACTCGAAATGATCATTCTGCTCCCCTGTGGCATGCTGGTTTCGGAGGACTGGTACAGCGTGTTCCATGTCTCTTCGCCCACGTCCTCTAACAGTTCAATGACGATCAACAGCCTCTCCCCTGAAGCATTGTCGTTTTGGTGCTTGATGGCACAGTCGTCTCTCAGACCCGCCATTGTTGTCCCATCTTTGAGGTCATCTCCATTGTAAAACAAGATCAAGGAGAAATGGTCGCACACCCTCTCATCGCAGCAAACATTCTCGATAAGAGTGCTCTTCCCGATATGCGCCGGGCCGACGATGGGAAGAACACCCGGGTTTGCAGCACCAGCTGGGGACGCCGGTTGCAGCAGGAACTCCATGACTGTCTCCCTCTCCACTTGACGGCCAAACATGCACTTGCCCACTGACAAGTGGGCGCTGTAAGGCTGCCGGAGCAGTGGAGGATAGCTCGTCAGGAAAACGACGAACTCCTTCATGTCGCCGATCATGGCTTCAAGGCTGCGAACCATCTCCGGCAACTCTTTCGTGTTCGCAGCTGCGGCACCAGCTGCAATCACCGCCGTGTGCTTGGAGTCACCGGAGGGGAAGCGGAGACGCTTCGCCGGGTTGAACCTTGACAGGGCGAACGCTCGGCGGCGACCCTTCTTCCCCTCCTCATTCTTCTCCTCCCCATCCTCGTCGTCGTCATCATCATCATCTTCTCCTCCGGGGAGTGCTCGGCAACTGACGGCGTCGAGGACGTAGCGGCCCAAGAACATCTCGTCCCTGAGTGCCTTGAGCTGCTGCAGCATGGCCCGGTTCGTCACCTGTTGGACCAGCTTTTAGCGTTGAAATGTTCCCTTAGCAGGATAGAGCCAACGAAGGCGAACAAGTAGGATCCTTGCATCACATGAGCTATCTGCAACGCTAAGGACTCCATCTTTGGATGCTGCCTTGGGTCATCACTCCCAAACACCATCATCTTGAAGAAATACCAGTACGCTTCTACCGGCAAACACTTGAGACGAAGAGCTTGCGTTGTCCCAAACCTTGCGATGTTTTCGCATCTACTCGAAATGATCATTCTGCTCCCCTGTGGCATGCTGGTTTCGGAGGACTGGTACAGCGTGTTCCATGTCTCTTCGCCCACGTCCTCTAACAGTTCAATGACGATCAACAGCCTCTCCCCTGAAGCATTGTCGTTTTGGTGCTTGATGGCACAGTCGTCTCTCAGACCCGCCATTGTTGTCCCATCTTTGAGGTCATCTCCATTGTAAAACAAGATCAAGGAGAAATGGTCGCACACCCTCTCATCGCAGCAAACATTCTCGATAAGAGTGCTCTTCCCGATATGCGCCGGGCCGACGATGGGAAGAACACCCGGGTTTGCAGCACCAGCTGGGGACGCCGGTTGCAGCAGGAACTCCATGACTGTCTCCCTCTCCACTTGACGGCCAAACATGCACTTGCCCACTGACAAGTGGGCGCTGTAAGGCTGCCGGAGCAGTGGAGGATAGCTCGTCAGGAAAACGACGAACTCCTTCATGTCGCCGATCATGGCTTCAAGGCTGCGAACCATCTCCGGCAACTCTTTCGTGTTCGCAGCTGCGGCACCAGCTGCAATCACCGCCGTGTGCTTGGAGTCACCGGAGGGGAAGCGGAGACGCTTCGCCGGGTTGAACCTTGACAGGGCGAACGCTCGGCGGCGACCCTTCTTCCCCTCCTCATTCTTCTCCTCCCCATCCTCGTCGTCGTCATCATCATCATCTTCTCCTCCGGGGAGTGCTCGGCAACTGACGGCGTCGAGGACGTAGCGGCCCAAGAACATCTCGTCCCTGAGTGCCTTGAGCTGCTGCAGCATGGCCCGGTTCGTCACCTGTCGCCGCTCGGCCTCCTCGACGATCGTGCCGCTCCGGAGCAGCAGGTGGCGCAACCGCTGCAGGTCCTCCTGCACTGTCGAGGCCTCCTGTTTCTCGCACTTGGAGAACAGGAACGAGATGGACCTGTTCACCAGCTCGCCCAGCACTGCATTTGACAGAATCTCCATTGCACTCCGCAAGAGGAAGGGAGGAGCTCAGAAGCAGTAGCGTGTCAGTGCTAATCAGCCTTGCTTACTGAATTACTGTGCAGTCGCTGCGGATGATTGGATGAATAGCGATATTTATAGTTGAGTGAGAGGGCAGCCGGAGGCGAGTCAATCCGCGTGGTTCGTACGCTGAACCCAACTGCCGATGCAGCAGGCAAACATTATTCGATACCAGAATAATCGCGCTACTCCTGTCACAGAAGGCAGTCGTTTTCCGCGGATTCTACTGATCATGTGTAAAGACAACATTCCGCGGAAATGGAGCATATGTGCAGAACAAAGAACCAAATCACGCATCTCCAGAAAGTAGAGTACCACAGTGGGAAAAGGGCTTATTTCCTCCAAGCAATGCGCCTATCTTGACGTCTTATTCATACAGCGACATGTCTTTATTTGGGTCTAAATCATCCCGCAGCATAAGCGCTGTTTGCGTCTAAATCATACGGCAAGCAACAGAAGCAGGTACGGAGGGTCGAATGTGAGACTTGACAAGCAAAGGTGTTAAATCTGCCTCGGGCTGTCGCATGCCATCTGGTTGTTAAAAGAGCTAAACGGACAAGGACAACACTTTTTTTTTTAGACTAACTGCTTTCATTAACCACGAGCAGCAGGCATATCGCCTGTGACTAGTTCGGTTACAAAGCATGGTGCCTGGCACCACAACACTTGCTCGCCAACAGGCAGAGCACTCACACCACGGGCAGCTAAGGCATCTGCCACTTTGTTACACAGTCTAGGGCAAACAGAGACAGAGAAGTAGCTAAAGCTCGATCGCATGAATTCTCTGATTCTCCTGAAGAGGCCTCCCTCCTTGCTTTGATCCATTTCATCAGAATTGAGGGCCCTCCCCAACACAGCAGCATCCGTTTCCAGCTGTATACGGTCCATTCCAAGCTGAGAAGCTCTTTCGAGTCCTTTAAGCGCTGCTATCGCCTCGGCTTGCAGGGCATTTGCCGCACGAGGAATATGACCTGCGCCACCATCCAGGAAGACACCATTCTGGTCACGCAAGACAAATCCCCAACCCCCCATCTTAGAAGAATCAAGAAAGGAGGCGTCAACATTTAACTTGTAGGAGTTCTCTCCTGGCGGACACCATCGCACATTGCTCTTTGCTGCTACATCCTTTTCGGGTTTGGACAGCTTCAGAAATTCCCCCACATGATAGTCAACGGAGCAGCAAATCTCCACCAATGACCACAATTTCTCGCCTGCATTTGCCTTATTTCTTGCATTCCACCATCTCCAGAGGAAGGTGATGACCTTCAATTGCAACTCGTGCTCAAGCTTCCAGATTTCTTCTAGTACCTCCATCCCGGACTGACACTGCATTAGTTTTTGCCGGGTGTGGTCGAGGTTCATCACTCGCCACCATGCTCTTGCTTGCTTACATTTGAAGAACAAGTGGTCACAATCTTCATCCAGCCTAGAGCAAACTGGACAAATGGTTTCAGTCTTAACCCCCCTCTTCTTCAAGTTTCTGCGCACTGGTAAGCTATTGTGAGCAAATCGCCAGAGAAACATCTTCACCTTATTCGTAACCTTTAGCTGCCAGATTTTGTGCCACTGAAAACCGGTTGCTCTAGATCCAGTAGCGCTTGATGCTGAAGCATCCGCAGCTTGCTCTCTGTCCCTCCACTGGACTGCAAGTTTATAGGCAGATTTGACAGAGAAGCGTCCCGCTGTGTCATAGTGCCACGCCGGCCAATCTTGCAACCCCTCTCCGATGGGGATTGTGAGTATCACCTCAGCATCTTCCAGCCAAAAAGTGTCTAGCACGAGCTGTTCATCCCACCCTCCAGTCACAGGGTCAATCAGCTCACTTACTCGAGTGAGCAGAGAGGCACCCCTTGGTGTGACAGGTTTTCTAGTGGTTCCTTTTGGCACCCATGGGTCAGACCATATGTTAATGGACGCACCATCACCAACCCTCCAGATCAGCCCCTCCCTTAACAATTCTAAGCCAGATAAAATACTCCTCCAAGAGTAGGATATGCCCTGGCCAGCTTGACATTGGAGAATATTGGTGTTCGGGAAATATTTAGCTTTTAGTACCTGTCCACACAGTGACTCCGGGACCATTAGTAACCTCCATGCCTGCCTAGCTAGCATTGCTTTGTTGAACAGAAATAAATCCCGAAATCCAAGCCTCCACACCAACCCCCGCCAGCTGCTTTTTTTTTTTAGACTAACTGCTTTCATTAACCACGAGCAGCAGGCATATCGCCTGTGACTAGTTCGGTTACAAAGCATGGTGCCTGGCACCAGAACACTTGCTCGCCAACAGGCAGAGCTCTCACACCACGGGCAGCTAAGGCATCTGCCACTTTGTTACACAGTCTAGGGCAAACAGAGACAGAGAAGTAGCTAAAGCTCGATCGCATGAATTCTCTGATTCTCCTGAAGAGGCCTCCCTCCTTGCTTTGATCCATTTCATCAGAATTGAGGGCCCTCCCCAACACAGCAACATCCGTTTCCAGCTGTATACGGTCCATTCCAAGCTGAGAAGCTCTTTCGAGTCCTTTAAGCGCTGCTATCGCCTCGGCTTGCAGGGCATTTGCCGCACGAGGAATATGACCTGCGCCACCATCCAGGAAGACACCATTCTGGTCACGCAAGACAAATCCCCAACCCCCCATCTTAGAAGAATCAAGAAAGGAGGCGTCAACATTTAACTTGTAGGAGTTCTCTCCTGGCGGACACCATCGCACATTGCTCTTTGCTGCTACATCCTTTTCGGGTTTGGACAGCTTCAGAAATTCCCCCACATGATAGTCAACGGAGCAGCAAATCTCCACCAATGACCACAATTTCTCGCCTGCATTTGCCTTATTTCTTGCATTCCACCATCTCCAGAGGAAGGTGATGACCTTCAGTTGCAACTCGTGCTCAAGCTTCCAGATTTCTTCTAGTACCTCCATCCCGGACTGACACTGCATTAGTTTTTGCCGGGTGTGGTCGAGGTTCATCACTCGCCACCATGCTCTTGCTTGCTTACATTTGAAGAACAAGTGGTCACAATCTTCATCCAGCCTAGAGCAAACTGGACAAATGGTTTCAGTCTTAACCCCCCTCTTCTTCAAGTTTCTGCGCACTGGTAAGCTATTGTGAGCAAATCGCCAGAGAAACATCTTCACCTTATTCGTAACCTTTAGCTGCCAGATTTTGTGCCACTGAAAACCGGTTGCTCTGGATCCAGTAGCGCTTGATGCTGAAGCATCCGCAGCTTGCTCTCTGTCCCTCCACTGGACTGCAAGTTTATAGGCAGATTTGACAGAGAAGCGTCCCGCTGTGTCATAGTGCCACGCCGGCCAATCTTGCAACCCCTCTCCGATGGGGATTGTGAGTATCACCTCAGCATCTTCCAGCCAAAAAGTGTCTAGCACGAGCTGTTCATCCCACCCTCCAGTCACAGGGTCAATCAGCTCACTTACTCGAGTGAGCAGAGAGGCACCCCTTGGTGTGACAGGTTTTCTAGTGGTTCCTTTTGGCACCCATGGGTCAGACCATATGTTAATGGACGCACCATCACCAACCCTCCAGATCAGCCCCTCCCTTAACAATTCTAAGCCAGATAAAATACTCCTCCAAGAGTAGGATATGCCCTGGCCAGCTTGACATTGGAGAATATTGGTGTTCGGGAAATATTTAGCTTTTAGTACCTGTCCACACAGTGACTCCGGGACCATTAGTAACCTCCATGCCTGCCTAGCTAGCATTGCTTTGTTGAACAGAAATAAATCCCGAAATCCAAGCCCTCCTCTCTTTTTGGAACGTGTGAGCAAAGACAACACTTAATCAGAAGTATTGCGTGCAAAGTAGGCAATGGCAGTAATCTCCGATCCATCGCTCTCCCTTTCCCCCTTGCAATGTACAATTCTCAAGATAAGATCGGTGCTAGCCGGCAATGACGACGTGTCCGCGTAAAAGCCTGATCCGGACGGCACCGGCGGGCAAGGTACCCCGGCGAGCATCTCCTGCGGGCGCCGTTGGTGGCGTCCTGGCCACCGGCGATCGCCGTCGCCGACGTGTGATGGCGCGGTTCACCCGTAGCTCGCAGTCACGCGACACCACAACCATGGCACCGGATGAATTACAGTATCTGCTTTCCGGACGGGACGGAGCATCTCGCAGACGGTGCTCAGGAGACGAGGGCGGCCGCGTGCGTGCACCGTGGTTGAAGGTGAGAGCCGGGGACGTGCCCTCGTGGATCGGGGCATCCGGCCATGTAAGCTCGAAAGTCGTCTCTAGTATTCAGGCATGATCAGGTTGAACGAAGATTGATGAATGCTTTTTACCGAGTACGAGAGCCAACGGCTTTCACATTGTCATGAGAATCGGTGGTGAGTATGATTGTCATTTGAGCAAGAATTGGAGGGCAGAACAAATCACAACATGTTCTGGTACAAGACTCTTATGATAATATCGGCATCCATCCGGTCTATAACAGTTCTACACATATGTGAGTCAAAGATAACTTTGAATGGAGGAAGACGATGGAAATGCGGAGTAGAAGAATTATCCTTGCGGCTTCTCATAACTATTCTGATCCCGGAATTCCGCTATCTTGCTTCTGATGAATTCTGCGATATGAGGCTGAACAAACATGTGTGTCGGATCAAGCATGTGCACGATGAACCTCTCCGCTGGCGGCATAGAGGCATTCAGATTAACAATGAATTGTGCCATTGGTACATCACTGGGAAAAAGAATGAAAAGAGTGGATTATTACAAACAATTTCAAAGAGAGCAAAGAAGGAATCAAATGATGCATTCAGTTGTATCAGAAGCTTATTACCAGGAGATGAACAGGCCCTTGATTGCATTAACCATCTTCTCTGAGTTCGAACAACAGAAAACAACCTGATGGGCCAAATCAAAATTATGCCAGGAGCAAGCATAAAAAGTGGATTACTAAGAATGACATTCTCAGGATGAATGATATGGCCACATTGAGGGAAATTTTCAGAAATACTAGCATGTATAAATTTTGACCATGTGTGCGTACTATGACCACAATGGTACAGTACAATAGGAGATGATCATATTGAGAACAATTTACATAAATACTAAGTTGTAACATTAGAGATTGTACACTACCGCCTCCTTCAGCATAACACTAGCATAAATACTTGCTTTGCGCAAGGAGCAAGCGACTGTAACTCACAGCGAATCAGGGACCATCTCTTTTTTTTTTCTAACAAACAATGAAACTACATATTTTCGATTGTTCCAATACTATCCTGTATAAAGAAACATCTACAGAATGAAGCCCTAAAAGCAGCCTTGCAACAAGCAAGGGAGGTTACTGACTGAGTAATGTTGTGTTGGATGATCCCATTCAGTTGAAGAACTAAAGACAATGTATACTTTGGCACAGAACAGACCAGCAGGACAGCATTGGCGTTGGGAATCTTTGTTCTACTGATGAAGCAAAGGCTGTTGGGCAGTTCAACCAGATCGTCGGTACCAGGTTCTCGTGTACATAACCTGAGCACTGATCTGTTGAAAATTGGAGGTAAATGCGGTAATTATATGAACCATGTCTGTCTGCATAACGTATGGCTTCGACTAGCAGCTAGATGAACTACTGAACAACCCCCTTCCATTTTGGGCATTATATCGCATCAGCAGGTGAGTCGAACACACGAAGAACAGGAAATTGAATCTCTATTTGCATATTCCGATTGGAACAGCCTTCTTATAACCTAGTATATAGTAAATCAGCAAGTTGAGATCAGAGCCGCCCTCACCGCTCCTCGCAGGAAGCTCGCCGGACCCGACGACCCAATCGAACGGCAGCAGATCACCTGGGCTCGCTGCTGCCAAGTCCGCCTCGCTCGCCGGCGTCGCCGCTCCGCCGCCTCTCCTCTGTCGCCGTTTCTTCTTCTTCTTCTCTCTCTCTCTCTCTGTTCGAGCGAGCCTACGCCCAGTTTATTGGCTGGGCCTAGTGGACCTCACCATCAGTCCATGTAGGCCAATCCTAATATATGGGCTTTTCCGTTTTTCCGAGACAAACACTGAACACTGTGCGTGTCGAGAATGTCACTGTACATTTGCTCAAAAAAAAAAAGAGAATGTCACTGTACAGTGCAAGTTCAGGTTATGATTTTTTTTGGTGAAGAAACAATCAGATTAACAATGAGCACCAAATCGAGTACCATTAAACCGCAGATGTTGCTAGGAGACCTCTTAATGATTCAGAGTTTCCGTTCGTGAGCGGTGGATAGATTTCTTGGGAGGAGGAGGCAGCTAGCTAAGCTTTGGAACCGGCGAAGCTTTCCTGTGTCACCGTGGCAGAGGAGAACAGGCCCGGCAAACGTAGAGCAGTCGAATCCACATCAATCCAACCCCAATTCGAGCGCACCCCACCGGTGCAGAGCAGAGCGCCACACCGAGTTCGTGCCGATCGACTGACGCTGGAACGAAAATGGCCAGTTGGCCACCTCTGGCAACGCCCGACGAGGCGGGCAGTGAGGAAACACGGGCGTCAAGAAGGGCATGCAGCGTGCTGGGCTGCCAGCTGACATCGCAGCAGCTTCGCGTCCACCCACGGCCGTGCTGCTGTCCAAGTCCAGCAACACGGAAGGAAACGCTGCTTGACGTGTCTCCGCTGTCCGTTCGCCTTCAGCTGGTCCGGCAAGTCGACGCGCTCCATCGCCAGGATGGACCATCACGCTGGACTCAGGGGCGAAGCCCAGGATGGTGAACCACCGGTGTCAGCACCGATATTTGACGGGGTCATTAGCTTAGCAATAGTGATTGATCACTGATTTTGTAAAGGATTTGCTAAAAATCGTCGGTGCGAGTACACATAGCTTCGCCCCCGGCTGGACGTCGATCCACTTCAGAGGCGCCGGATGCGAGCTGTCTCCGCCTACGTGGTGCAGACCGAAATGCTGTACCTGTCCACGAGGCTCGCGGAGCTCGGGCGATGTTAGAACGCAGGGACGAGCCGGCGCCCGGGAAACGAGACGAAGCCAGGGTGGTCGCCAAACCAAATAGTGACCACCCCTGGGCACCTTCTAGCCGTCGGATCCGGCCGTCTGTGGTTTTTTATATTTTAATTTTGAAAAACTAGACCAAAGTAATGAAGCGCCATAAGGAAAAGCAATATTTTTTTTGAAACAAGTTAGTTGCCCGGGCAAAATAAAAATTTGCAAACATAAACAGAAAAAAAAAGAAAGAAAAACCTAACCGCTCTTCGCGCGCCCAGATAGCGCAGATCGCCGCCGAACCGCATCCCCACTCCCAGCCCAGCCTCACCGCCCCACTCCGCAAATGGAACCGAGCGGCTA
>LAPY01003108.1:5256-27601 GCA_000970635.1 Eragrostis tef | reverse complement strand
AGTAAATGACTTCCAGTGGTACTTCACCCCAAAAAAATTCCACTGGACCTAAACTCAATTACGAAGATAATTACACAAATTAATCAACTTGAATTAAATTAAGTAATTAACTTAAATAAGAGTCAATGAAAGAAATACTTCAAACAAACGAAAGATAATGAAGTTAATCTTTTAATCTATGATAATTAACCTTCTTAATAAAGCGTAAATGATTGTTCCCTTAAGTAATTAAATCATGTATGCATCATATTACTATTGCATCTAACTTGCATTATTTCCTTGTCATAAGTGTAGTGACAGAAACGACTCCGAAGCCGCTGGACATCCAGCTGCTGGAGAAGGAGCCACCGCAGGAGGAGTAGCAGACTGACACCGCTGACTCCGCTAGCTTAGCTCCTGAGTGAGGCAAGCCCCGGTGCTTGCCTACCTGTTTAGATTTTGATTTATTACTTGATTGAGGCATGTAATTGTTTGTGCATCAGGTTTGACAGGAGTGAATGTGATACCATAGAACTATATTAGGACTCCCTTCCTATCTTGCCTTGTGTTCTATTTTGTAGTAGTTGGTTCTAGGATATTGTTAGAATCTGCTAGGCGTAGTGGCTAGTGCTTGGTAGAAGATGAGTGGTATGTCCCACTCGCATGATAGGATTTATCCTGGATTTTACTAGCAGAATTTTAGGTTTGTTGTAGACCAGACGGGGAAAGGTTTGTGTAGGATGGATGGAGAAGGCTGGGCCTTCACGGTGGTAGCTCCGTCTGTGTCGATTGAGGACAATTTGTTGTGGGCCCTATTGAGCAAGTTTGAACGTACTGATCATATACTAGTTTTATAGGCCTAGTAAACCTAGTAGCTTGTGTCGCCCTAGATGTCTGGTGGATACTTTACTCTTTGTATCATGATACTTGCGAGATGAAAGATAACGTTCTGTGTGGTTGTACGTCTGGAACGAGGGCCATGACGGGAGACCCCTTCCTCGGGAGGAGTAGAATCTAGTACAGCTTCGGTGGTGTGTAGCGTGGACGGTTGCCGCATGCGACTTTTGCGCATGTGCGTCGTATGGCTAAGTTTCTCCTACAGAATGTACATCGATGCTGCCGCTCTCGGATATGAGCAACTCAGTTGTTCAATGCGTCACATCGTAATGTGATTATTAGATGATGATGTTGATTAGCTAGTTTATTACTGTACTTATTATTATACTGGTTATCTGATGTATTGTTACTTTACATGTTCTAGTGATAAGTGCCTTATATTATTGGTTAAGTACTTAAAAATGAAAGTAAAACCTAAAAGTAAGGATCAAGTAATTAGTACGGTCTATGCGCATGTGTCAGCTTACTCTTTATAGCCGTGCATACTAGGAGTCTGTTGTAGTTAGCCACGTTGACGGGCAAGCCTTGCTGAGTATTTTAGTTGCTTATAGTTTGGCTCTATGATGTTTTATGCAGATAGCGCCTTTATTCCTGACTGATCTAGCCAGTGGGACGGACAATCTTCTATGGGCTGGACAATTCACTGGGAGCTGGATGACTGATTTCCAGCTGAGTTCGCATCATCAGGCTTGTAAAGCGAATTCGTGTATCGTGAGCGCGTGCTCTTTCTGTATTGTTGTTTCCTTCGAACTTGTACTCTATTTTGTCGTTGGACTTTCGTTGTGCTACTCGATGTTTTAATTTATACTAATATAATAATTTAAAGACTTAAATTTTATGCCATTTATGTGATGTACTGTTGTGTTTGTTCATCAGCACTTCCGACTCGATCCTGCGAATAGTGGAAACGCCACACCAATGGCTAGCGAATCAAGCTCTTGAGTCGCTTCGCTCTCCTCAAAGATGACCGGTGGTGGGATAGTTTGGATGGTTGCTTGCTGATTATTATCTAATCACTCCGCCAAAAAATATATAGTGTCCATTGAGTTTTGTGTTAAGTCAAAAGTTTTAAATTTTGACCATCAATTACAGAAAAATCATAAATATTGATAACACAAAAATGATGTTACTAGATTCATCATGAAATGAACTATGATAATATGTAACTTTTTTAGTTTGAAACAATATATATGTTTATATATTGTTGGTCAAAGTTCAAAAAGTTGACTTGAGACAAAACTCGATGCATACTATATCTTTGGAGGGAGGAAGTAGCAATTACAGGGCACTTAGATGACGTTGAACTCAATCATTGGATGCAGGCGACTTGTAGTACACATATTATGTACTACTTTTTTCTTTTTATTTATGTAATAAGCAAGGCTGTGTGTGGTATTGTAGAGGCCGGAAGCCTGTGTGTGGTACCACAGAGGCCGGAATGTAATTCTATCTTCGGAGAAAAAGTTCTTTTGTAGAAAAAGAATCAATTGTCAATTGACTGAAGCAGCTTTGGAAAAATAAGATATGTGAAGTGTGTGAGTTGCAAATAAAATGATTTCAGCTGTTATTGCCTAAATCTATATATAGCACATGCAATCATCTGATGGCACTTAAATGACATAAATGACCCTTAAATGAGAAAATCAGAAAAACAATCCAAAATATTCTTAGTACTTAGGGCCCGTTGGCACAACTCCACAAAGCTGATTCTGGAGCAGAATCTGTGAAGCTGTACCAAACACTGTTTGCAGTAGAAGTGATTATCGAAAAGTTTATACTGGCTAAAGAATCATAGAAAATCTGCACTTTCAACAAGAGGATCACTTCTCTATATATCCTTATATACTCCCTCCATCCCATATAGTTGGCATCCTAGCCTTGGGCACGGAGATTAAAGAGAGGAGGAATAAAGTAGATGCGCAAGAAACGAGGAGGAGAGAGATAGAGATAGAGGTGTATTGGGAAGAGAGAAAGGTGTCTCGAAAGGTGAGAATGTCAAGTATTTTGGGAAAACTTAGTTTAGCTAGGATGCCAAGTATTCTAGAACTGACGGAGTACTTCACACTTGTACTGTAGAGGGGGTCACTGTTATGAGCGTCCACAGCAGCCGGCAGAACCTTCTGGGGAGGCACTATCCTATATATTTACATCACACCGAAGCTAATTAACTTATGTCCCCTTCCATCCCGGTGTCTACCGAGATGGAAAGCTACGACCTAACACAGGAACTAGACATATACATTTCATTTCGTGAAAACAATACATTTTCACTGCTTGCGATTGAGAATGAGGGGCATAGGGAAAACTGAGTGCTACCTGAATCCTGATCAATGTGCTTTGGTAACCATAGCTTGGCGAAGCCTAGCACTGTGGGGAACTTGTTGAGGCAGAGCAAAATTCTTAGCTTCGGCCAGCATCTTGGGGTGGGCCTAGCTTGATTCATGAGTATTCAGTTGAATACCCAACATTTTGGACAAAAGTTTTTGTATATGTAGTGTACGTACTACTATATGGTTGAAAGAAATAAAAAAAACACAAGCACTGCTTCTATGTGCTTAATTTCAAGTTTAGATTAATTTTTCTCTTGTATTTGGTATATTTTTGACGCAACTTGTCCTTAAATTAGGCTAGCATAAATTGTTTTCCCGCGCTATGAAATTTTTTAATACTTATTTTTTAAATCCTCGGCTCACCACTGCCAGGACCTCGCTGCCTATCTAAGTTTTTTATATTGCTTATCAAAGCTACGATTGAGAGCTTCAGACGTTCTAGAATGACATCTTCTTGTTCGGGAAAAATCTGTAGAAACGCCGTTGGATTACATGCAAAGGGAAATTCTATTCCAGACTGGAACAGAACATACTTTCAAGAAATTCCAGGGCACTAAGACGACGAAGCGATGAAAAGATTTACTTTCAAGAAATTGTCTACATTAATTGGATAGGCTTAAAACGTATTTTTCTTATTACTTGCCTCTGTAATATAGCTATGATTAGTTGATTACCAACGGCTCCTTCAAGGTTGTAGTGAAACTTGTAATGCCATGGAATTATGTAGCTCATTGATTGCGGAAAAATTTTTGGTCAGCCCAAAAATATCTAGACTGCCAGTGATGAGCAGCGACGTATGTAAGGGCTGTTGGCTCATCCTTCGCCTTTGATTTCGTAGTGAAAATTGATCTGTTGCACTATGTGTCATACTTCCACATCTCTACTTGCATGCTCATCCAAGGTATAGTCAGACATAAGATACATAACGGCATAGATTTATAAATTGAATTGTAGCACGGCTTTTCTTGGTAACAATTCGCATTGGTTATTAGCCATTTTTTTTCTTTTACCAAAGAGGGTGTTCGTTTCGCAGGGCTAAAATTTTAACCCTGTCACATCAAAAAGAATATTGATGTTTAAGAGTATTAAATAAAGTCTAATTACAAAATCTGTTTACAGATGGGGGTTTATTTATGAGACGAATCTAACGAGCCTAATTAAGCTATGTTTTGCTACTGTGATACTACAGTAACTATCTTCTAATCATGACTTAATTACCCTCATTAGATTCGTCTCATGAATTAGCCTAGGGGTCCTGCAATTAGTTTTGTAATTAGACTTTATTTAGTATCCCTAAATGACAATATTTTAAATGGCTAAAATCTTGGCTAAAAAAACGAATAGCCCCAAAGTCCAGATAAACAATTAGGCAGAATAAATTGTGTATAATAGATAGATTGTTAGATTGTCAATCCTCTCAGTCGGTATATACAGGGTATATAGATTTAGAGGGGCTGACAACATTGCAAAGACATGTACCAAATATACTACAACATTGAATAGCTGAAACTTTTACATCCTCTTCACAAATAAAACGAAGTTGAAAAAAAAATGACATAAGCTCACTGATTCGAAACTGATGCCACAGGAAAGTTCGTGAAAACAATTGTTGCGCAAGGAGGAGCACGCACTAGTGTCCGATGGTAGAATAAATCTGTACAAGCACGATATATGAAAATAAACTTTTGCAACCTGAGGCATTTCCCAACAAAATCTTGGTCTATAGCTTCGACAACTTCATAAAATTCATGTGGAAGAATCCTGCCTTGGAGGCATTCATTCTTACAGAGCAAGTAGACGTTTAAGTATTGTGGTAGTCGTGACAGGGTTTCTACCCACATGACTGTAAAAAAATAGTCGGTACCTTAAAATGAAAAACTCTCTACTCAGAATTAAATGTGGTTTGGGGCATCAATAAAATCAACAATATCGTTTTGTTTTATTTGCCTCTGGGGGCATCAACAAAATCATGCAGGTTAGATCATTACTTTTAAATCATCTTCAGCAAAGCTTATGAAATTTTTGTGACACAGAAATGTGTCTATGATGAATCTACAATATAGTTTCTTTGAAAAAAAATTGAAATGCTCCAACAGTCCAAACTTGTGCAAGGTGTCATCTTAGGTTCACAGCCATAAAATTGCTCATTCAGTTGCTAAACATGCCAAAATTTCCAAGATTCCTGAAATTCCCTTCAATCTAACCACGTCATGCTGTTCTGTCTCCACAACGGTGAAACCATCGTCATCATCAACACCAGGCAGAAAAATAGTTAAGCATGTCAATTTGCTAGTAGGATTTCTGCTACTTGTGTTATTCTGTGTGCAGTCTATCCTGCTGTTAGGGTGGTAAGCTATTGTTATTTTGCATATTCACTATTTAAAAAATAAAAAATATTAAACGTATCCACGTATTGGGTTGTTTGAGAAAACGACGTATTTCTGTATCTGTATCCGCCGGATACTTATAGACGTATCCGTATCCGTGCTGGGTAGATGAGAACCTATGCCTCATAAACAGCCATATGATCAGCCCTTTTTGACATTTTAGGCTTGTATGATACAATTGATAGTTGAGGAAACTGAATCTGCAATTTGAGCATAGGGAACTAAGTAGTACACCAAACAAGTTTAAGAACCAATGGTGTATTTTACTCAAAAATAAGAGGCATAATCAATCAGACAGCGTGCGATTGGTTAATCCAAGTATGAATTAAGCAAACTCCTGGCACTTTCACATACAGAAGGAATCAATGGCAGGCCAGAAGTAGTGATGCTAAGGAACAGGAGATGGTAAACTGGACATTTCAAGATGACTACATTAAGAACTTTTCTCCATAAGTTGGATGGGTGCCAAGATGTTCTGCTTACTTGTCTCCACAATGCAACCGTTCATCACCATCTCTTCAAGCATGAAGTGCACCTTCTCCAAATGGAACATGATGTCAAGCTCACACTAGACGAAAAAAAGGGAGTGAAAGAAAAGTAGTATTAGCCTCAGTTTTCTGAAAAAAGTTAAATGATGAGAAAGACAGTTTGGGACTATGCAAGCTTACCACATTGCCAAAGTGACGGTCCATTGTTTCCACCAATAGATGTATGAATTCAAGGATAGCTAGCTCATTCTGCCAAACAAGATCAATTCATTCATTATTAGTTGTATGGGAAGGAGAAAATACTTATGAAAACATGTAGTTAAAGGAAACAAAGAAAGAGGCCTCTTTGAATTATTAAGGACTTGAAGGAAAACTAGGCACAAATCATGTAGCACTCAATTGCTAGTATAAGTAGCAATAAGATCTAGCTCGGGAGTGTTTTCTTGGTAAGATAACGTTCCAGAAGGTACTGCTACCGGAAATAGTCACCAGGTACAAAACGGAATGGCAACCACAACAACGTTCCTTCTAAGATAGGCACTGTAATAGTGAGGCAGAAAAGCAGAAGAAAACAAGGTATATATACATAGTGTAACAGTGCTGTCAAAGGAACAACGTCAAATATCACAACATACTATCAATTGGCATTCATCCTATTCAATATTTATACCATTCAGATTGCAGTCAACAAAAAACAGATATAGAAAAAATATGCAGAGCAGCAGACGTTACATTGTGTAATAGCATTGTCAATGGGTCAAGGTCATCACCGATATTATTAATTGATGTTTGTTCTATGAGATAATAATACACTTTCGAGTCCAGTCAACAGAACGAGCCCTAACAGATAGTGCCATCAAAGGACAAATCAGTTGTAAAAGTTAAGGCACAGAAGGTCCAGTCCCCTGATATTTTCATACCAACTGCACAATCCATTCAACCATTCCTACAGAATCCCATTCTGTGTAATTTCTTTCATTGAAACAGAAACATGAGCCAGATCTGTAGCATATAAAAGCATAAATAACGTTTTTTCAATTTCTTTTACTATGGTAATTATTGCTTGATCGTGGGAAACTAATTTGAATTCATCATAAAAGGATGATAACAGTACAGTCAGCAAATTCTTAACTACACCAATGCACAAGCATCACAGTTCTGTGGGTTGATAACAGTTAAATAGCAATAACGCTGAAGAATACCCAAGAAATATCTGCACTTGAGGTATTTGTATTCTTTGGTCCACAGATTGTGCATATTTTGCCCCATTTAAACTCTTATGTTAACCAATGGGATGATAAAATTGGGCGACAGGACCTAAACCCACGACACCACAATCATACTTTTTTTTTCTTTTTGCGAATAGACACCGCACTCATACTAATTTTCCAATAGATTTACTTCTTCCACGCATGCAAGCACAGCCTTGTTCTTATAATCGACGCGCCGTAATATAAATTCAGAAAGACAGGAGAGGGGAGCGCGGAGTGGAGGGTCACACCTCATCGTTGTCGACGCCGACGAGGAAGAAGAGGGAGGCGTAGCGCCTGTACACGACCTTGTAGTTCCGGTGCTCCACGAACGAACACTGCATCAACAGAACAATCACAAGTCTCAGAAAATCAGAAGGGCGACAAAGAACTACACTGGATCCAGATCCAACAACACGCCCCGTCCTCGATCTGCCCAAAAAGATTCGCGATTGGGGTAGGTACGACTCTTGGATCCGAGAGAAGGGGAGCAAGACTCCGAGAAGATAGGGGTGATCGAATCAGCGGCCGGAGAGGAGAGGGAGATCCAGGTGAGGGGTAGGAAGGACGGACCTGCTGGTCTGTGCGGGCGAGGCACTTGCGGACGATCTCGCCCTCGAGGGCGCGGCGCTCGTCGAGGGAGAGGTGCTCGTAGTACTGCGCCAGCCGCGTCTGCCCCTGCTTGTTCACGAACAGCACGAACCGGATCGTCATCGCCTCCTCGCTTCCCTCCTCTGCTCCAGGGAAGACGTTCTTCCACCTCGGGCTGGACTCTGTTTCAGTCGTCGTTACTTTCTCCTTCCCTTCTTCCAGCGCTTCGACTGTCGGTGAAACAGAGCCTTTCTTCCGTTGGGCAAATTCCGGATCATCCAAATCATCAAATTTGATACGTTTTCGTATCAAATCCGTCCAGACAGTATTCGGTATTTGCATTGAACTGAAAGCCAATTACATACAAAACTATTTTCACGAACTTGTCCTCATGTGTCAAAGGATAACATGCCTTTTTTTAGCACTATTACCAGCTAAGGACTATCAGCTTCTACAAATTCAGAATAGGCCCCTGGTTTTCTTAATAAAATATTGGGGCATTGCCGTTTCTACCCCTTGTTTCAATTCTAATTGTGATTTTACCCCTTGTTTTTAAACTTTGCGATTTTACTCCTGTAATTTCAAAATGAAGACAAAGTTTTAGCCTTGATAGAGGCAAAGTCAAGCTTCAATTTAAAAACCAGAGGCAAATCACAAAGTTAAAAAACGAAGGGTAAAATCACAATTAGCTTTGAAACTAGGAGCAAAAACACCAAATTCCCTAAAATATTCCCAAAACCACACTCAATCAGAGAAGAAACAACTCAATTCCTGGTGGAAAAAACTCGTTATTAAGCCATAATCCTCACAAAAATAGTACCTCAAAATTGATGATGTCAAAAAGAAATACACTCAAAATTTTAATCGCATTGTGCAGCCAAAAATATCCCTCAAATGTCTGAGGCTCACAACTTAAAGTATGATTGATAAAAAATTCAGAAAATTATCTTCTAAAATTCTCACATCAGAGCAAATAGTGCATAAAAGTAACTTAAAGTATGGCTCTGTTGGGAAAAGAACATCATTGTCTAGTAAAATTAAAAGGTGTCTCAAAACATAAACATATCTGGTATGAGAAGAAAACCGACAAACTTTAGCTAATTTTGCCCAACACTTTCTAATTTATAACCCTGAACTAGATCAGAAACTATCGAGACTAACAGGAATGGGAGCACGTGCTTCCTGGCATCCATGAGGTTCTACCGGCAATGACAGTACGGTAACGCGGGAACCTGCAGGAGCACTTAAGTCCTCAGTCCAAAATAATACTCTCTCTTTTCATAATTACATGACATTCTATACTTTTTTAGTTTTCTCAAATTACATGTTATTTTCACTTGTCAATACACATTTCTTTCTTCTCAATGCATATTTACTTCGTCTCATTACATCTTTATTAATCTCTCTCCTCTTTGTTTTCTGTGCATCTATTTTTTTCTAGCTTTTTTAATTTCTGTGCCTACAGCTAGAATGACATCTATTTCTGAATAAAAAGAATAGATCTCGAAAGAAACTAACAAGAACGAATGTGTGCCATCCTCTTAAGCAAGAAGGCTAGGGGCGGGGTTGAGGGTGAGGAATAACCCCTTGTTTTCTTCACTGTTAATTTTGGTTGAATCGATGACAAGTACGGATACTTTAGTTAGTTTGTTTTATTTATGTCGGGACGAGCATAGATGCATGTTGCTTTATGTAACCAAAGGCTGAATCGAATAATTATGTGTAGCCAACTCTGGCAATTTGATGATATGTTTATGAGAAACTTTTTGGGCTTGGTCAGCATAAAGGAGGAAAAAAAATAACGCAAACAATTAGCAAATTTCCTCAAAATCCATTGCTAAAGTGAGAAATTCCCGAATTTCCAAACCAAAACTCTTTGCGCCTGTTAATTTCCCAAACCTCAAAAGAGCAACTAAATGCTCATGAGGTAGTCAAGTTGCTGGATTTGTGGTACCCTGTTGCTTCTCCGACACTGGCGCTTAAGGCTGGGTTCTGAAAAATTTTACAGTAGTAATATCATGGAAAGTGTTACTTAGAACATTATTTCACAAAAACCCAGTAAAGTTGCTTCAGACATGCTTGTGGCTTCTAATACAAACATAAATATTGGTAGCCTTTCCATTTTGAGTAGCCACAATGACAAAGTAGTGTTTCAGCTTCTCGCTTTGAAGGAAGCAGAGCCTATAAAAGCTGAAACAGGGTCTTTTCACTCAAAAATGACTTTTCACCAGAAGTAATATAACATGGAACTGCGACTGCAATTGATTGCTCTGGATAGAATGGAAGTCATACAAAGAGCAAATCAGCAGATATCAAATGGAACCCTGAGCCCCGGATCCACTAGTTTCTGCTTTAAAGTGGCCAGGCTAGGATTCCAGTAGCTGAATTTAAATCAGGAATTCTATCAGATAATATTTCAAACTTATAAAAGTTAACCAACTAAATTAAAATGAAAGTAACAACTACTTAAAGATCTGAAACCATATATAGAGATAGAGTAATCTGAACACGGAAAGGAGCTTGGGATGCAGACCATCTGGGTAAAGAAACAAAATAATAATAAAATTTGTCAGGTAAGTTGCCAAACGAAAGGATTTTTTAAATTACATCTTTATTAATCTCTCTCCTCTTTGTTTTCTGTGCATCTATTTTTTTCTAGCTTTTTTAATTTCTGTGCCTACAGCTAGAATGACATCTATTTCTGAATAAAAAGAATAGATCTCGAAAGAAACTAACAAGAACGAATGTGTGCCATCCTCTTAAGCAAGAAGGCTAGGGGCGGGGTTGAGGGTGAGGAATAACCCCTTGTTTTCTTCACTGTTAATTTTGGTTGAATCGATGACAAGTACGGATACTTTAGTTAGTTTGTTTTATTTATGTCGGGACGAGCATAGATGCATGTTGCTTTATGTAACCAAAGGCTGAATCGAATAATTATGTGTAGCCAACTCTGGCAATTTGATGATATGTTTATGAGAAACTTTTTGGGCTTGGTCAGCATAAAGGAGGAAAAAAAATAACGCAAACAATTAGCAAATTTCCTCAAAATCCATTGCTAAAGTGAGAAATTCCCGAATTTCCAAACCAAAACTCTTTGCGCCTGTTAATTTCCCAAACCTCAAAAGAGCAACTAAATGCTCATGAGGTAGTCAAGTTGCTGGATTTGTGGTACCCTGTTGCTTCTCCGACACTGGCGCTTAAGGCTGGGTTCTGAAAAATTTTACAGTAGTAATATCATGGAAAGTGTTACTTAGAACATTATTTCACAAAAACCCAGTAAAGTTGCTTCAGACATGCTTGTGGCTTCTAATACAAACATAAATATTGGTAGCCTTTCCATTTTGAGTAGCCACAATGACAAAGTAGTGTTTCAGCTTCTCGCTTTGAAGGAAGCAGAGCCTATAAAAGCTGAAACAGGGTCTTTTCACTCAAAAATGACTTTTCACCAGAAGTAATATAACATGGAACTGCGACTGCAATTGATTGCTCTGGATAGAATGGAAGTCATACAAAGAGCAAATCAGCAGATATCAAATGGAACCCTGAGCCCCGGATCCACTAGTTTCTGCTTTAAAGTGGCCAGGCTAGGATTCCAGTAGCTGAATTTAAATCAGGAATTCTATCAGATAATATTTCAAACTTATAAAAGTTAACCAACTAAATTAAAATGAAAGTAACAACTACTTAAAGATCTGAAACCATATATAGAGATAGAGTAATCTGAACACGGAAAGGAGCTTGGGATGCAGACCATCTGGGTAAAGAAACAAAATAATAATAAAATTTGTCAGGTAAGTTGCCAAACGAAAGGATTTTTTAAACATGGATTCTACTATCTCTAATAAAAAAATACATGATGTATTAATACTAGAGCATATTTAAAAGAGTCTCATAAACCTTTTAAATAAAAGTAATAGGATTCCATAAAAAAACCATCTCTAACATCACACCAAACCCGCCTCAACTTTTTTCTACTCCTAAACTCCCCATATTTGTAGCTACAAATAGAAAAATAGTTGGAGCCCTCATTTCTTATTTTCTCAATAGAATTAATGTTTTGTGACACTAAATGCTGACGACCCAATCAAAATTTTTTTGATCACTTTTAGGAAGGGACTGTTGAAGCTTGGGAGAAAAATTGTCCCTTGTTATTTTTTGGTTGTTTCAAAAACAAGTTCTCTTGGAGATGCTGATCAATGAAAATATTCGGAACTTTGACGGTCTTCTGCCAAAATTTATTAGAAAGAGTAGTAAACTGCACGGTTTGAAAATTCCATAGTTTTTCATACTTTCGAATCATTAGGTGCATATATCTGTTGAAATGCCGAACAAGAATAACTTAAGATTATGGCAACGTGGAAAAAGAAGAAGAAAAGATAATATGTTAGGTGAATAAGCTGGCGTGTCTTCTGTCGGTGAAGCTGACAAACAAAGCAACACTCTCTGCTGTCGTTCATCTCCCTCCCGCGCGCGCCAACTGCAAACACGCGCTAATCTCCCTCCTAAACCGATCAAAGAACGCTGCTTTTCAAAAACACAAAGAAATCGAACAAAATCGCCAGGATGGCGCGCCGCTTCCGCGGTTCCTCCTCCTCCTCCTCCTGCCAGTCCAGTTCCCCCCCCGCCGCCGGCGCCAGCATCGCCTCCTCGCCGCCGTCGGCGGCGCTCCCGTCCCCGCTCCCCGACCTCGGCGTGGCGCTCTCCGCCGCCGACCTCCGCGCCGCCGCGTACGAGATCCTCGTCGCCGCCACGCGTGCCACCGGCGCAAAGCCGCTCACCTACATTCCCCAGCCCGCGTCGTCGTCGCTCCTCCAGCGCACGGTGGTTGCCGGCAAGGCGAAGGGGGCGCTCGCGGGAGGGCGGCGGCGCGGCGGTCCGTCGCGGAGCACGTGCGGGTGCGGCTGGGGGTGACGGAGCAGGCCGGCTCGAGGATTCGCCGGGGACTGCTACGCATCGCCGCCGGTCAGGTCTGTACCCTGGTTCCTTGGAAATGCAGCTTAATTTCTTTTATCAAAAGTTTGTTTTTTTCTTTGTGGTTGATGCAGTGTCGGCGGGCTTGGGTTAGTTCCTTTTCCTGAGGTTGGTAGACAGGTAATATGTCAGTCAGACTAGTGGTGCGCCTATTAAGGTATGCCTGGGGGATCACGGAATCTAGATTCTTTGCAGCGTGATGACTGATATACTGTACCTAATCTGGTATAGTTGAGTTCGATCGTTACGATTTTTGTTGTGTGTGTGATTAGTGTTTCAAATGCGACTTTGAGGTAACTAATCCTTTTGTCCTTTTCCCCGGGAGGGGAGAAGAGAAGATTGTGTAGCCTGTACTTGTGTCTCTGCTGGATTGATGAGTTTGTGTGAGCTTGTTAATTCCCCATTGCTATCAAACGGTCCCTAATGCAATTGTACTAGGCTGTAGGTCGGACTTGAATGTTTCCTTAATTATGGTTTTTTTTTCGTCGCCCCCGCGTCGCCTCCACAGGTGACACGGGCGGCGAGCGCCTGCCGGCCTTAGGGCCCCTTCCTCTTTCCCTCCCCTGGCCGCCGCCAGAGCCCGACGCCGGAACAACCCGGGCGACGGCAAGGAAGGCGGCGGCTGGGTCTCTCTCGGCCATGAAGCCGCCCAAGTGTTGCGCTAGAAGCCCGTGCGAGCGCAGTGGCGGCGGCGGGACCTTTTCCTCCGGCCTGCTGGATCCGGTGAGGCGTGGAGATGGTCGCGGCAGCCTTCCTCGGCCTGCCGGTGGAGCTGCGGCCAGATCTGGCCTCTCCAGGGATGGATCTGAGGCAGCGTCACTCGGGACGCGCGGTGGGCGTGCGGAGGCCGACAGGGCGCGGGGATGCGCCGGAGAAGACATTGATGCAGTCAAGATAGGCGGAGACGCCGTGGATGCGGTCAGGAAGACGGCGGTTGCGCGTGGCCGTGAGGTCGCGATGGCCGTGCGTGGTGGACGGGAGGTGGCTGCAATTGTGCATGGTGTTGCCCCGTGGTCCTGCCTCGAAGATCGCCGTCGTTATTGCCGGCACCTCATCGATGTTGGGCAGTGGCGGGGGACTAAGTGCCTACCGGTCCGCCATGTCGTGGGGGCGGTGGCACACTGGTGGTGGTCGGACGGTGGCCACGACGAATCGGGACTTCTTGGTGGTTGTTCTGGTGGAGGTGGTGAAGGGTGTGCCGTTGCTGGCGCCGGTGGGCTAAGTTTCTCGTCGGTCAAGCGTCGCTCCTTTTGCTGCCTTGCCAAGCCGCTGCTGGGTTCTCGTTTCTGCAGGTTTGGACGGTGGAGGTGCCGGTGGGGTTAGTCCTCATCGTCCCCTTGCTGCCGTTGCGTCGCCTCCGCTTTAGCTTATTGTGCAGGTTCCGGAGGTGTTCATAGAGGAAGCGCATGGCGGCCGGAGCTGGTGGGGCTAGATCCTCGTCGTATCACGACCACCACGAAGCCATCTCTACTCACGGCCTCGTTGTGCCGTCGCTGGAGCCTGCATTGGAGGTTGTTGTTTTGCTGGCGCCAAGAAATGTCACCCTCATCTGAGTTTGAAGAATCTTGAAGGCACGAAGGAACGTAGTCTCTAAGTAGACTTGTGTTGCGAAGGTGATCTAGAAAGTCTTCCTCGAGTTCGGATGGAGCTATAACAATGGCGCTTGTCTTCCTGAAGTCCTTTTGGCCTATGTGATTTCGATGTTCTAGTTTCTTGTTGTTATTTGTTTATTCACCGTGTAGGGTGTTTTAGCCTAAGTGCTACTCTTTGTAACCTTTGGCTGTGTGGGGTGTAGAGGTTGGGTTTCTACCCATTATCTAAAAAATTATGGTTTTTTCGGTCCTTTTGTATAATCTGTTCTACTAGATGTGTTGCTTCAGTAATGAACGGTTTGAAGGACTGAGAATAATTTATTTCTCCTCTGAGGTTCAAGTTTCAATTCAACATATGATATTTTAAATTCGAGCATTGTTAATTTGATCTTGGTAAGACTTCTTTCTTTGTACAGAGTGATAGGCTGCAGTTCCTTCCGTACTAGTTTAAGTCGTTAAGGTGCACTAGTTAGCTTTATATCCTTTAGGCACTCAGAGATTCCTTTCGTCACCTGAGACTCTTGTTTTGATGTGGATTTAAGCACACTACATACCAAACATGAAATACAAGCTTCTTTTTGCCCTTTTGTTTTAGATGACGAAAGTTCCTAAACATTGCTGTTTATTCTAAAGAGGCCAGGCTTCACCAAGCTTTCTATTTATGGAGCGAAATGGTAAATTACTTGGGAGTAAAATTAACTTGCATTGTGTTGAGTTACTTTTGGTTTCATAGCCTTATCTGCACTCCATAATTTTACAGAACCATTTCTGTCTCGTCTATACATAGGTTGAATTTTAGTTTATTTTTTGACCTTCTTTTTTTCCTTGAAACAGCTTGGGAAACATGCAGAATCTATGGTTTTGCCCTTAGAGTTCCTGCAGAAGTTTAAAGCTTCAGATTTCCCTGATCCTCTAGAGTATGAAGCATGGCAGACTAGGAATTTCAAGCTTCTTGAGGCAGGTTTACTAGTCCATCCGCTTGTTCCTTTAAAGAAATCAGACATTTCTGCACAGAGACTGCGGAAAATAATACAAGAAGCATATGATGGACAACTAGAAACTGGATGGAACTCAGAGTCCATGCAAAGATTACGCAGGGCTGCAATGTCCCTTGCATGTAGATCCCTCACTGAAACCTCTGATGAGTGCCACTGGGCGGATGGCTTCCCCTTGAATCTCCATGTCTACAAAATATTGGTAGAAGCTTGCTTCGATGGTGAGGATGGCACTATACTTGATGAGATTGATGAAGTGATGGAGTTGTTGAAGAAGACTTGGCTTATTCTTGGAGTCAATCAGATGCTCCACAATCTTTGTTTTACCTGGGCACAATTCAACCACTTTGTCATATCGGGCCAAACAGATAAGGAGTTGCTTTCTGCTACAGAGAATCTATTAGTTCAAGTTATAAATGATGCTAAAATAACCGAAGACCCAGATTACTGTGACGTATTGAGCTCCACTTTAAGCTTGATAATGGGCTGGACAGAGAAAAGACTGCTTGCTTACCACAAAACATTCAGTACTAGTAATATTGATTCCATGCCAGATGTAAGCTCATGGCGGCCGGAGCTGGTGGGGCTAGATCCTCGTCGTATCACGACCACCACGAAGCCATCTCTACTCACGGCCTCGTTGTGCCGTCGCTGGAGCCTGCATTGGAGGTTGTTGTTTTGCTGGCGCCAAGAAATGTCACCCTCATCTGAGTTTGAAGAATCTTGAAGGCACGAAGGAACGTAGTCTCTAAGTAGACTTGTGTTGCGAAGGTGATCTAGAAAGTCTTCCTCGAGTTCGGATGGAGCTATAACAATGGCGCTTGTCTTCCTGAAGTCCTTTTGGCCTATGTGATTTCGATGTTCTAGTTTCTTGTTGTTATTTGTTTATTCACCGTGTAGGGTGTTTTAGCCTAAGTGCTACTCTTTGTAACCTTTGGCTGTGTGGGGTGTAGAGGTTGGGTTTCTACCCATTATCTAAAAAATTATGGTTTTTTCGGTCCTTTTGTATAATCTGTTCTACTAGATGTGTTGCTTCAGTAATGAACGGTTTGAAGGACTGAGAATAATTTATTTCTCCTCTGAGGTTCAAGTTTCAATTCAACATATGATATTTTAAATTCGAGCATTGTTAATTTGATCTTGGTAAGACTTCTTTCTTTGTACAGAGTGATAGGCTGCAGTTCCTTCCGTACTAGTTTAAGTCGTTAAGGTGCACTAGTTAGCTTTATATCCTTTAGGCACTCAGAGATTCCTTTCGTCACCTGAGACTCTTGTTTTGATGTGGATTTAAGCACACTACATACCAAACATGAAATACAAGCTTCTTTTTGCCCTTTTGTTTTAGATGACGAAAGTTCCTAAACATTGCTGTTTATTCTAAAGAGGCCAGGCTTCACCAAGCTTTCTATTTATGGAGCGAAATGGTAAATTACTTGGGAGTAAAATTAACTTGCATTGTGTTGAGTTACTTTTGGTTTCATAGCCTTATCTGCACTCCATAATTTTACAGAACCATTTCTGTCTCGTCTATACATAGGTTGAATTTTAGTTTATTTTTTGACCTTCTTTTTTTCCTTGAAACAGCTTGGGAAACATGCAGAATCTATGGTTTTGCCCTTAGAGTTCCTGCAGAAGTTTAAAGCTTCAGATTTCCCTGATCCTCTAGAGTATGAAGCATGGCAGACTAGGAATTTCAAGCTTCTTGAGGCAGGTTTACTAGTCCATCCGCTTGTTCCTTTAAAGAAATCAGACATTTCTGCACAGAGACTGCGGAAAATAATACAGGAAGCATATGATGGACAACTAGAAACTGGATGGAACTCAGAGTCCATGCAAAGATTACGCAGGGCTGCAATGTCCCTTGCATGTAGATCCCTCACTGAAACCTCTGATGAGTGCCACTGGGCGGATGGCTTCCCCTTGAATCTCCATGTCTACAAAATATTGGTAGAAGCTTGCTTCGATGGTGAGGATGGCACTATACTTGATGAGATTGATGAAGTGATGGAGTTGTTGAAGAAGACTTGGCTTATTCTTGGAGTCAATCAGATGCTCCACAATCTTTGTTTTACCTGGGCACAATTCAACCACTTTGTCATATCGGGCCAAGCAGATAAGGAGTTGCTTTCTGCTACAGAGAATCTATTAGTTCAAGTTATAAATGATGCTAAAATAACCGAAGACCCAGATTACTGTGACGTATTGAGCTCCACTTTAAGCTTGATAATGGGCTGGACAGAGAAAAGACTGCTTGCTTACCACGAAACATTCAGTAGTAGTAATATTGATTCGATGCCAAATATGGTATCAATAGCAATCTCGACTGCAATGATTCTTGTTGACAATATGTCTTATGACCACCATCTTGGAACAAAGGAACAAACTGAGGTATTGCACGGCAGGATAGCAACCTATATACGGTCTTCAGTCCGCGCTGCTTTTGCACAAGTAAGTTCCAGCGAGAATCCCTGTGATAAGTACTTCCACTGTTTAGGCATAACAACTGAGATGTTCTTTTGTTTTCTGTTTTCGGTCATTTTCTGTAGGAAGAAGTCCATTTTACTACCCTCAAGTATCTATGTAGTCCACTTAACCCCCTAAACTAATTATTGGTCCATTTTACTCCCTCTAACTATTTAGATTGGTTCACTTTACTCCCTCATGAAATTTTTCTTTTTTTTGTATCTCTAGGTACACATCATGTTTGAGTGTGAAATTTCGTGAGATTATAGTTTAAAACATACCTTATGTTAGAAAAATGTTTAAAGACATGGTTGCAAAGTTGGACTCTAGGTACTGCTGATAAGTGTCTGAAAGTTATTTTCTCACCTATTTATTTATAGTTTTAGGATGGCACTTGTACCAGTTCTTATCCCATGCATAGTGTTGATTGTGCAGAAAATTGAAGAGGCGGAATCAAAGCGATCATCAAGGAATCCTGTGCATGTTCTATCAATTCTTGCAAAGGAAGTTGGCGACATTGCTACCAAGGAGAAAAATATGTACAGCCCAGTTTTAAAGAAATGGCACCCCTTTGCTGCAGGTGTTGCTGTTGCAACCCTTCATGCTTGCTTCGGGAATGACCTGAAGCAATATATAGTTAGCCTTAGAGAGCTCACACCAGATGCTGCTCAAGTTCTTAAGGCAGCCGACAAGTTAGAAAAGGATCTATTTCACATTGCTATCGAAGAATCTATGGACAGTGATGATGGTGGCAAGTCATTGATAAAAGAAATGCTACCGTATGAAGCTGGAACTGTACTTGATAATCTGGTGAAAGCACGGGTAAAAAAACGAGTAGAAAAACTTAAGGGATGGACTGACCAGAATATACAGCAGGAGGTGACCTTGTTTCTCTTCGCTCTAATGTCTTACCTTTTAGTCAGCGTAGTAACACTGAGATATTAGTAACTTCATAGATTTTAACAGTATTTGTTCACTTATGCAGGAATTATTGCCTGTCAGTATCAATTTTATCATGTTCTTCATAGTTGCCTTGAGACTAGATCTGTATGTCCGCATTCTGCCGATATTATTGCGTATTGCTATATGGGCAAATGCAATATTTTTGTTTTTATTGTTTCATGCTTCAGCATCTTGATATATTTAGTTATTTTTCATCAGTAATAATCCCAATCAGTGATGCATAACGATAACTAGTTATTTCAAGAAAACTTGGTTTAATATCTGACTCAATGGTTCATCCATCCTCTGCTGTCTCTCAAAAGGAATAGAGAATATAAAAAGTCCTAGGCTGATTCATGACATTTTGCAACATTTTAGAATGACTTCAGAATAGATATAAGGGTCAACTAATTTATTTGAATTGTTGTGCAGACTTGGAACCCAAAGGCGAACAACATGGATAATTTGGATTCCTATTCCATGGAAATGCTGCACACAATCAATGAGAATCTGGATGCCTTTTTTCAGTTTCCTGTATCAGTGCACTCCACTCTGCTTCCTGATCTGAAGATTGGATTCGATAGATGCCTACAGTTTTATGTCTCTAAAGTAAAATCTGGCTGTGGTAAGTACAAGTAATGTTTTGTAAACAGTTCTTAAGTGTAATAAACCCATGGTAAATTAAATACCATATATATTTACAGGAACACGAGGTACTCTTTTTCCTCAGCTACCTCATTTAACGAGGTGCGATGTTGGATCCAAATTGTTCAAGAACAAGGAAAAACCACAGTTTCTTGTGAAGCGGGGATCACAAGTTGGATTGGACACTGGAAATGAAGCCTCGAGTCTTCCTGGACTATGTGCTCGAATAAATACTCTTCATCACCTAAAAAATGAGCTCGAGAACTTGGACAATAAGATGAAAACATGCTTGCAAAGCGTTTCAGCTCAGCCTGATACTGCTGATGGGTTGGACATCAACTTTCAGCAATCCCTGGCTGCTTGCCAGGATGGAATCCGGCAGCTTTGCGAGGCAACTGGATATAAGGTGATATTCAATGATCTGAGTCACGTTCTTTTGGATACATTGTATGTTGGTAGTCCTGCATCAAACAGGATACTGCCTTTGTTAAAAGAGCTTGGTCCTATCCTTAAGTTTATATCTGCCACAGTGCATAATCGGGTACGAAACCGTCTGATGACAGCTTTGATGAAAGCCTCATTTGATGGATTTTTGTTGGTACTTCTAGCTGGTGGACCTGCACGTGCTTTCAGCTGTGAAGATTATCAGATAATAGAGGATGATTTCAGAGCACTCAGAGGCTTGTATTTAACATATGGTGAACGCATGCCAGAGGAATTAGTTGTCAAGTCGTCCTTGGAGGTGAAGAACATTCTGCCACTTCTACGAACAGACACCCCTACCCTCATTGGACGGTTCAAACAGGCAATTTCTGAATCTTATGGTTCCACAGACAATGCCAGATTCCCAATACCCCCAGTGCCTACTCAGTGGAGCCCAAATAACCCCAACACAATACTACGAGTCTTGTGCTACCGAAAAGATGAGGCGGCTTCTAAGTTCCTCAAGCAAACATATGATCTTCCAAAGACACTTTGATTTGTGTATAAACGCGCAGATGCAGCTTTCCATATAAGTGTGGAATTGGATACTGCCTTCGTGAAGAATACTGAATACAGACACAGACATGGAAAGAGAGAATAACAGTCTGAATGTTTGCAGATTATATCGCTGCATATGAGAGATTTGTTTTTGCGACTTAGTCTACGACACTTGAGGATGGTGTGTTATTCAAGTTTGGCAGTTTTACAGCGGGATCTGATGATTATTGTGACGCCAGCTATTGCTGCTGATCCTATCAGCTGTGTGTTTTGTAAATACTTACTGTACATAACACAAACGGTTCCTTGATTCGTCATGTTTATAATGAAAATATTGAGGAAAAGATGAAAGATTTGTACGTGCATGTCCTGCGTGATACTTTGGTGGAAGATTAGTTGACACGTTCTTGTATCGTCACGCCATATATGTCAAGTGATCTTTTTTTTTTGGCTCCTTTGGATTTGCCCAGCCATTTATAAAAGCCATGTCATCCCTCACAAAGCTAGTTCATCCCAATTTCTCCGGCATCAGATCGTAATGCCACTATCCAATCTGTCAAAATTACTTCAAAGAAACCGTCGGTTCTCATACTTCGAAGAAACTGGAAATGCACAGCCCTCCTACAATCAAGTGAATTCTGCAATGAAGCCATGACATGAAGAAGCGGTCGCAGACTCGCAGAGGATGGAATACAAGAGAATTTGAGACAGGGAATGAAAGAGTAACAAAGTTATACAAAGTCAGACTACTAACACGTCTCTCTCAGTCAGACATAGAGGAAAACAAGGAACAATTGCAGAGTCACGTACCACAAAATGGTTCATGTCACTTAGACATAATCACCGTGAAATGACTTCCGCTGAGCCACGTGTGAACTAATCGGACATCTCTTGTGAATGCTTTAGACCAGTGATGAAGCCACATTGGCTCCCCCAAGTGCAGTGGCACCAGGGTTCAAAACGATTTTCAGTTGGCAACAGATTGTACCATATATCAAATTTGCACCACCCAGCTGGCGCAAAGTTCTGTCACAAGCGCAGAGAAGACACCACATTCGGTACATTAGCCATTTTCTCTCGTACGTGTTTGACAAGGCTTACGACATAAAGCCAAAGTAGATATGTAGATAATGGCAAGAAATATATATGTATATTTTTTTTACCTATGCCGTTGCCCAATGTAGAAACGTTTCTCGGTGGTAAGAAGAAAAGAAAACGTAGGAGCAGAAACGTTTTCTGCCGCCACGCAGCAAAGATCTCTGAAGAGAACCAAACACCAAAAGCCACTGTCTTCTCTTCTTCCTCCCGTGGCCTCACAGCAGCCATCCACGCGATCCGGCGTATCTTCCTTACCCGCACCAACGAAAGAATCGCGAAGAGGTGACAACATCGTCATGGCCCCACTTGTCATTGAATGCAAGCGCTCACTGCCTCGGTAGCTCAGTAACCCCATCTTCCCGGACGAGCTCGAAAGCCTTCTCTACGTGCTTTCTCGCCTGCAGTTTCTTCCCTCTTCCTTCCCTCACAAGCTTAATCCCCCTCCTCCCGGCGGCGAGGCGCCGACCATGCTCTCTACGGCGGCGCCCTCCACCTCCCTCGCGGCGTTCCCCTCCCGCGCGCGCCGCCGGCGCCGCGCGCTCCCGCCCTCCGTCGCCGTCGTCGCCGCGGCGGCGTCCGGGGTGGGGCCGGGGGCAGGGCCGGCGGAGGGAGGGGCGGAGAGGTTCGCCACCAGCACCTCCATCACCGATTACCTCCGGTACCGCCGCCCGGGGACTGGAGGCGCAGGAGGAGGAGGCGTGGCCGGCGGGGAGCTGCAGACGGCGGGGGGGGGGGT
>LAPY01003107.1:47105-66612 GCA_000970635.1 Eragrostis tef | reverse complement strand
GATTCCCGGGCCGGGAGCGCCGCCTCCGGGCGAAGCGGATTCGCCGACATGTGGCTCTTCTGGCGCACGAGGAACCGTTTCTCGCTCGAGGAGCTCCGGTGAGTCCCGCCCCTTCCTGTCCCCTCCCTCCCTTCCCCTACTTGCCCTGGTAGGTCTCCAAAGGTAGATGCTAGAAGATCTCCGCGCCTGCCTCCGTAGGATTGGTTTGCCGGCCTTGCGAAATCTCGTAAGATTTTAACGGGTTTGAAGCAATGGGAGTACAGTCCACACCTACTAACTAGCTTTCTGTGTAGCTAATTCTTAAGACACGGGTCTAGTAATGCCTATCATTGCACCACTAGATGTCTAGAACTATGCCACTTTATTCTTGATGGACGAGTGGAGTCGTTAAACCCTTTCATCTTAATTAACCATATGATTTGCAATAAAGTTTCTAAAAAAATAGGTTCAAGATGGTTTCTTGCCCAACAATTGAAACTGGAAAACGCTTCAGTAATTTAGATTAGATTACCCTCCTGATGGCCGTAATGAGGTGCTCTCGTCGCTGGCCAATGATACCATGCGCGGTAGCTTTAAAATTGTCTCTCTACTGTAGTGGACGCTTTTGTAGGCCGCCCTGTCTCCTCATTACGTCCTACGTTCCTTTCTCCAGTCTCATCTGCTATTGTCTTCTCCCCTGCGCACTCCTCCCAGGCGACGCCATAACATAAACCTTTCTGTTTCTATTTTCCATTAACAAACAAATAGGGAAAATCCTGAGGATCAAATGTCAATGATGCCGTGGAAGTTTAGCCACATTGAAGCTTTTGTCGCTAAAATTTGTTTGTTGTAGTGTCTACACAACATATAACAATTTGAGCTGCTATAAGAAGAGTTGAGGTGCTATATACTTGCCCCCAGTTCCAAATATTTGTCTGTAACAGCCATTCACACAGAACAGCGTGGGCTATGTTTAAGAACGACGAGATATTACCGCATGTGCTCCTAATAATTTAAGTTATACAACCACTTATTCTCTTTGTTTTCAATAATGTATGGGTGGAGAATGGACCAGTATTATAGTTCAAATTGCACTTAATCGCTTTCTATTTGATATTGCATTGCTATAGAATGGATTATTTGCAACAACTGCATTGTTGTTTTCGTCAGCGCAACAGTGATTTCAGTTCAATGTAGACTTAGCACTTCCTTCTCAATCCACCTTTCTTCAAATATACTGTCATGTCGAATGAGTAAACCAGGGGCCCCATTTCTCTCCAGTGTTCACTTTCCCTGATGCGATGACGTATTGATGTCAAAAGTTTTTACCGCTTGACTTTATATTTTTGTTACGAGTACACATTTCTTTCTTCATGCCTGTAATTTTTTCATGTTTGTGCTAAGACATACTTCTCGCGGCAGGTATCTAACGGATCAGCTACAAAAGGTTCATGTTGTCAACGAAGCTAATAAGGTAGGATGATTTGTCCATCCTCATGATATTTTCTGAATTTCAGTTAGGCTATAAAAGTTGATCCATCAGTTCTTATGTTTTTATACAGGATTTTGTGATTGAAGCATTGAGATCAATTGCGGAACTGATGATATATGGTGACCAGCATGATCCATCTTATTTTGAGTAAGTGTTAAACAATCAAGTGTTATAGACAAGAGCCAGGTGTGAGCCAATTTATTTAACCAATATCTCTTTCAGATATTTCATGGAGAAACAGATAATGGGTGAATTTGCTCGTATGTTGAGGATTTCTAAGCTGTCGAGAGTGTCACTGCAGTTGTTACAAACAATGGGTATCATGATCCAAAATTTAAGAAATGAACATTCTATTTGTAAGTTCTCCAATATTGCACTGTCCATCCTTTAGTTGCACTGTAATTTTTGTTGCGGGGTCTAATCTGCAAGTTATGTTTTCTGCAGACTATATTTTTAGCAATGAGCACATCAACTTCTTGATAACATACCCTTTTGATTTTCGAATTGATGAGATGCTATCATACTACATATCCTTTTTACGGTTTGTAATGCCTCTCTGGAACTGTATTGCGTTGGCACCCACAATTATTGCGTTGGCTTACATGATATTGTTTTGTGAAGGGCGATAAGCGGGAAGTTGAACAAGAATACAATTTCCCTTCTCGTGAAGACAAAAAATGTACATATCTATTTCCTTTACCTGCACTTCTTGGCAAAACATACTTTATCTCGTTCTTTGCATCTTGTTGTTAGATTGGTGAATTAGATTTCTGTTGATCTTATCCATTCTTGTTTGGTTTCTGTGTAGAACAATAGCATATCAGGTTCTCTGTGTATGACCAACAAATAATTATGACTCCTCTGAATTGTTCATCTAGACGCTGGAGGCTAGCCGTCAGGTCTAGCTGTTTAAAGTCGACTCACGACTGGCTGATTTTAACATTTTATGCCACACCAAGAAATATGCAAACGCATAGCTATATGTTAGACATTTTCAAATGATATTTGAGGTACCTTGGAAAGGTATAAAATAAATATACAATGACCTTTGGAGTATCAACTGGCAATTAGTGATAATAAGCAGCATGAAGTAGAACAAATCACACTACTACATTAGTGCTAAGCAAACTGTAAATTTAATCAGTGCAGGGCCAAAATGTCCTTCCCCATGCAGCTACTCTAAGACTTCATCTCCTGGACCCCTGTCTAAACATCAGCATCTCTTTCGAGTTTCGAGACGTGTCCAGAATTACTCTAATCCTGTTACTTGCGTCATCTACAACCAAGTTTGACTGTCTGGAAAGTCTAGCCAAATAATACATCGTTTACCCCTTAAACTCAATGCCAACCCTTCGATCTAGTTGCATCTAGACTGCCTAGGCGACCATTTAGGTGACACTACCTTTGTAGGTTTGAAGTGCAAATATTCAAGTGTCCTTGTTCGCATTTGATTGAGGCAAGTAATCTCATGCTGACACATTCCAGTACTTCTAAAGACAAATATTTTGAACAAAAAGCATAGTTTTTTTTTCTGAAAGGGATGAGGTCCCATCGCCATGGAATGATCAATGGAAAAAAATAGCATCAGTTCCAAAAGCACAACGAATTGTTTTAGCGAGTATAATGAGGAAAAGGGTTTGGTAACTATTCTTAACCGGTTTAGCTGGGAATGTATTGCCCTAATAGAAGTAAAGTTCTTTTTTCCTGAGGATAATTGTTTTGATCGGCTGGTTATTTTAATTGATAGTTCATTAGCATCGTAGCTTTTTTAAATTATTGATTACTAACTTCTTCATTTTTGTATGCAGGATGAGGTCATATCATTTCCTCTTTATGATGAGGCTTTAAAGTTTGCTTTTCACGAGGATAGCATGATTCGAGTCGCTATACGTACCTTGACACTCAATGTCTATCATGGTAAGTTGTTAAGCCCTTGTTGGCATGTTGTACCATTATGGATGGTTGTACCTTGTATTTGTACAGTTGCTCATTGGACAATTCGCTGTTTTCAGTTGGCGATGAATCTGTTAACAGATTTGTTTCCCGCGCGCCGCTGTCCGATTATTTTTCAGACATAGTCCAGCATTTTCAGAAGCAGTGCATCGACTTGGATAAGCTGGTTGTGCATTCTTCACGGTAATTTTAGCATAACGAGAATGACTATTATGGTAACATTGAAATGCGATTCATATCCTTTCCCCCTTTTTTTTTTTCCAGAAATACAAATTCCTCTTTGCCAATGGCCTCCATTGAAGATGCCATTGTGCAAATCGAAGATACACTGTATTATTTCAGTGATGTTATGTCTTCTGGTATTCCTGATCTTGAGAGATTCATCACTGAAAATATATTGGAAGTTTTGGTATTTCGACTCTTACTCCCATCACTTCAGGGGCAGAGCACAGTAAGTGTGTTGAAAATTGTTTTTATCGATATTTCACACTGTTATGTGTCAAACTTCTTATTTATATAATTGCTTATTCTTTTTCCCTCTAGGATTTGGGTATAAGTGTCACTACTTCCATGTACTTGCTTTGCTGTATACTCCACATTTTTAAGAACAAGGATATGTCAAGTACTGTAGCGGCTTCTCTTTTTCATCAACCTGACCTCCCTGCTAGGAAGCAAGAGACCCCTAATGGTTATAACTCCGAGCATGATCATTGCACATCTGAGAATGAGTGCAGTAGCGCTTCTGCTGTTGAGCAATCAACTAAAGACAAACCTGATTGTTTCTCTTCTGTCTTGAATGATCACTTGTCACCGAGAGATTGCTGCCAAGGCAACACACCGAGGTATGTTACTGTTGCTGATGTGCTTCCATTCTGCATATTTTGACACACTGTTCCATGGACGTGCTGCTTTCGTCATGTAAATAATTTTGTTATGGAAGGGGGTCCGCAGTGGGTGTGAATGTGGATTGTTACTGTTGCTGTTGGAGTTAGGGTTCTGGAAATAGAAGTTTTTGCCGCCCTCTTTGCCTACAGGGTTTGTCCCTGTGGTACGAGGCTCAGACATGCCAGTCCTTTTAGTAAAATTGACATATTCTATGCTAAGTGATAACTGGTACGAGTACATAGATGTAAGATGGCTTGCCATGATCTCCATGTCATTCCTATGTAAAGGTCTAACCAAATCATTCTAATTCCCAACAAATGGCACAAATTTATCTATTCCCTAAAAAAATCAGTACATATTTGGTGTCATGGGGTTCCCACACCCCTATTTCAAACAATTGTCAAAAAGATCATGTTTCTAGTATGCATGAACTTAAGTGGGTTTGTAAAATTTCAGCATCAAATTCCTCCTTGATGTCATGTTTATATTCCTCCATGCTAAAACAGAAGTGCACACATGAGATCATGTTTGTAGTATGCATGAACTTATATTTAGGGCACCATTGTTAATTTTTCGGTGACTGATCTGCACTATCATATATTATAAGAACTTATTGGAAATATAACATTTATGAGATTGTTCTACAGAAATGGGCATTTCACGACTATAAACTATCACAAACTTTGTCAAAATGAGTTAATTTGTCCACTGACTTCAAGGATGTCTCAAATTGTTGGCTGTCTGCTTTCAATGACAATGCATGTTATTTTCATTTTTGAAAAGCTTTTAAGCTTTATATTGCTTAAATGCTGCCGTATACCACAGTTCAAGTATTAGATGATTTTACATGATTGATGATTCAATCCCTTATCTTCAGGGAACACTTGCTGTCCTATATCACAAGCGGGGATGATTCACAAGCTCTGGGTTCATTATGCTTATTTGCAACATTATTGCAGACAAAAGGTGCGTTTGCCAGTTTTTCATTTCGATTTTCCTTTAACGGTTGCTTTCCCTGAAAATGATTGTTCAAGTACACGTTGGGTGGTTGGCTTTCAGAACTTGATGAGTCGATGCTGGATGCGCTTGGAATACTTCCTCAAAGAAAGCAGCATAAGAAGCTTTTATTAGTAAGTACCCATCCACTCCAGTTAGTGCAGTTCTTTTGACCAGATTATTTTCTCTAATGTGCTGGATTAATTGTGGAATGCATACATATTTCTACAATATTAGTAAACTCCTGCTGCTAGCACACACTTAAGTTATCTATTTTTGTAGATGTCTGTGCAAACTGTTATAATATGGCTCTTTTATTTGTTTTCTAATAGCTATAGTTGGTTTCGATAACATGTAGTACTATGACAATGCAGCTGGCATAGGTTTTGTGGAATCAAACAATTGTATAGATAGTCGCAACAGGATTAAAGAACTAGATTTGAGGTGTTTATCAGCCCCCATTAGTTTGCAGTCACTTGTTACCATTGACTGGATAGTTATATGTCATGGTATTACCTCATTATAATTCAGAATTTGATTATAGATGCTTCAACTTCCTGAGTTCTGATACCCATTTTCTCTGCCACTAGCAAGCTTTAGTCGGTGAAGACCTTGCTGAAAGGCGGTTATTTTCATCTAGTAGTGGTGTCACTGATGACAGCATTTGCAGTGATTTTGATATTTATGTAAGGAAGCTTCAGGTACCCTTCTGATCTTTCCCCACGTTTGACAGAATACAACTTTAGACTTGTTGCTATTTTCCACATCTTCATGCTGTTGTTGATTCGGACTTCCAACATGGTCTCAGTACAAGCAGTGTATATGCATTTTAGTAGTCATAAAAGGCTGACTTCTTGCATTCGAGGTCATCTAAAAGAAAAAGAGGGGTGGATTCCAGCACATGTTAAGTTGAGCGTGTGGAGTACACCCGCATGCTATCGTATAAGATACTGAAAACAATCTTTCTTCTCTCACTAAGTGGAAAAATATTGCTTTTGGGCACATGAACTACCATTCCGATAGGAAATTTAGCCGAATATATATTTGAGGAAAATACAGTAAATATGCTGTTGATATATTCGCGCTACTATATTTTAATGGTCATTATATTCTTGTTATAATGTTACTTTTCACATGACAGATCATTTGTTTGTGCTTTTCTACAGGACAAATATGGGCTACAGTGCTGTCATCCACGTCAAATGACTTCCAAAGTTCACAGATACCAGGTACATTTGTTGAATCCCTTACGCACTACCAGTTCAGTGACAGTCCTTTCTTTTGGGACTTTTTTTTAATCAAAGTCCTTTCTTTTGAGACTTGGTGATGACATCCTTTTTTGTTTCATTTGGTTTGATACCATGATGTCCTAAATTAAATTACTTTTTAACCGGACAACTTTAGGCGTCTCAATTAAGTGCAGGGGCGGAGCCAGGTTAAGGCTAACCTACCTGGGCTCCGCCCCCCTTGCCGTGGTAAAAATTCCCAAGTCCGGTAGCATTTGAGCCCAGCTAAATTGATTTTATGCAACACAATCTTTGCCAGGTGCTTGCCCCTGTGCAAGCAAATTAACATTGTCCAACACCATCAGGCTCCTGATTTGCCACTTCCCCCCCCCCCCCCCCCCCCCCCCCCCCCAAAAAAAAAATCCGTAGCCGGCTCCGCCACTAATAAGTGCGCACCAGGTGTTTGAATGACGTCCCTCAAATTAGCTCTACCTCACATCTAGATTAACATTGTGGTTTATGCAGTGAGAATTTGTTTACAACTCTTGCATTTTTACTGGAACTTTCCTTATAACTGCTATAGTCATGAATGCTTTTCCTGGATATGCCTGATGATATTGCGGATGATTTTGTTACACCCGTGTCAAAGTCAAACCCACGATTAAAATCTAACTGTTGTAATTTTATTTGAGTAGATGATGCTTTGTGATGTCCTGTGGATGCTTACCTTTTCTCTGCTGTGCTTGCATGATTTGTAGGTGCTCGATGCATTAGTCGTCCTCTTCTGCAGATCAAATATATCTGCAGATGTTCGTCTGGTTGGTGGCTGGCTTTTCCGGCAACTGCTGCCTCACGGCGAGGACGAATTCACTGCCTTTCATCTAAGGCGGTTAAAGGTACATCCACAGGGCCTCATTATTCCTTTTATACTTTCGTGTGGGATTCAGAGGAAATAATCTCATTCCTCCTGATATTTTGCGTGCACCTGTATTTCTGTATTACTGGACATTTATTTGTTACATGGATTTAGGTAAGAGGGGTGGTATACCTGTAGAGGTAGAAGTCTTGGGTTCTTTGATTTCTGACAAAATAACATTTTGCATGAATCCAGAGGCCCTTTTTTCTTTTCCAGAAAAAATCGTGAACGTATTTCTAGTTAGAGAATGTTGCTATAATAAGATTTTCCTCTGAATAAATTCAAATCACCCATCTCAGTGAAATACAGTATTGCTTTAGCTGTCCTGGTGGTGGTCTGAATGGTTATAGTGCAGTGGTGCCAATGTTTGCTTCATTTCGTCCAGCATTCGTTCTTGGAATGTTATGTCTGAGGCCTGTTAACAAAAAGACAAAGTAGAAGTTTGTTTTAAAAAAAATTGTGTTGCCGTTCCCCTTCAGTTTTTCATTCTCAGACTGTCTTCTTTACCAATTTGTTGAAGAAGTGAAATGCCTTCTGGTTATTTTTCATGCCTTCCTCAGATATGGTATCTTTATATATTAAATCACCCTGAGTTGTTGAGATGTGAGTTCTTTGTTTTGTATCCCTCCCGCTGATTGTAAAATGTTCTTCCTAGGATTCACACAAGAATTGCAGTGCAAAGCTCTCGGAGGAGTCTGGAGGATGCTGGTGTGACATGCTTCTTCCTATTGTTAAAGAGGCTTGGAGGAACTGCAAGAAAGGTAAATTTCATTCTTGATGTGAATGTTTAGCTGTTTTTAGGTGTTTTGCAAATTACAGTCGTTCCTAATATTCACGTTTTCTTTCTTTGGAGTTAGCAATTGAGGCATCTTCACCACCAAAAGGATCCAAGTCTATTATTGTACCTTTGGATTATTCGTTTGGAGGTAAGATCCCATTGGCCATGCTTCATATGACTGTTATATGTTCCTCAGCCAATTTTTATTTAACAACTGCACTGCACAGAGGTGAATTCCCATAAGTTTATGATGTATTGCATTGTATTTCAGGTGATTCTTCTGTTGCTATTGCAGAGAGAATCTATGAGACGGTTAAGGTATGGATGGATTCTTTCATTTGTTGACTCTCCCACATATTGCTTTTTGTGAAAATGTGTGCGACCTAATATCAGGAGTTAGCTTTATATGGTCTTTCCAAAACTTATATTATAACTTTGGAGTGGGTGTTGACTGTACCTTGGCTAGCAATGTTTAGTTGATTGGTTCTTACATGAAGCATTACCCCGTACTGTAGGATTGTATACCATTTCTAAATATAGTTTAGTGCTTATGTAGTGTTGAAGTAACAATGTAAGCCTTTTATTGCAGATTTATTCAATGAATGAGAGGAAGTAATTTATATTTATATTCCATGCAATGTTTCTAACAAAAATTATGCTAAGATTTGTTTCCGAATGTTAAGCTTCTAAGTAGATTTTACTGATTATTGAGTAAGTTACAGACAAATGCTTATTTTTATACAAAACTTTGCAATACAATCGACTTTTAATATAAGCAATCTGATTTGTTTGAAACTACCACAACTTATTCCTGGTTGTTGTACTAAAAGATACTGATTGCATTCATGTCTCAATTTCAACATCTACTTTACATCACCGTCACGTCTGCTTAAGTTCATTTCTTCAACTCTTGCATTAATTTTGGATTTTGCTATAGTTTTCATCACATTATTTTTGTCCCCTATTCTTTTCAATGAGAAAGGGAACACTCTTGTAGTGTGGTGGTAGATCCTCCAACTGGGAGGCTGCCGCCCATGGCTAGAATCCAGATTCACGCACACAAAGGTCCTTTCTATGTAACGGCTTTCAGAGATATATGCAATTGTGACCTTGGCTACTGGCCTCTGGCTGCATGTAGTGGCACTGCTTCTAGTGATGCAACACCTAGCGGGGAGGTCCTTGGCTCTGGGTGCCAAGTTCTGTATTTTTTTTTCCAGAAAATCAGTGATGTAGGGATTTGCTTCAAACTTTTTAAGTTCTCATGTTACACTCTGTGTCCCATGGCTGCTATTTTTGAGGTACCACTGTAGCATTATCACCGAAATGGCTGTAGATACTCATATAGCTCATTTGCATTGTCGCTGCTGCTTGGTACATTTTTGTCCAGTTTGACCAATGATCATGTGAAGTTCTGGAGTCTCTCGATTTGTACAAAGATTAGGAATTAGATTTTGATGCAATCGTTAGAGTTGGTAAAGGCGCATGACTACATGAATTTCGTCACTTATTAAATGTTTAGAAGTTTTGTCTGCTTTATTACCTCCTATCAAGCCAAGTGAGTGATTGGAACGCTAAATGTTTTCATATGTGCAGCGTTGCACTCTTGCTAGTTGTAGAACCACAAAAGACAGCGAAGATTGCCAAGCCCAAAATCCACAAAACTACCTAGGGTGCCCTCCGTGCATCTCTGAGAGTGTAGAAACGTGTAATTCCTTCACTCATCGTAGGGGGGAGAGGAGAAATCAATGCTAACAGAAGGGTGGAAGACACACACAGTCACACTGAAATGATGATGTCGGCTCAGGAGACGAAGATAGCTTGTGGAAGGTCCGTGTATCACAATTATGAGATGCAAACAGCTTACGGTGCTGCACAGTTGCGTTCAGTATTTGTGGAACTGCAGAAGAGGAGTGGATTGCTTGGTCAGTTTTTCATTGCACTATGACACTGGTGTGGCTTGAACAGACTATGGAACTCGAGTGTACTTCAGTATTGGTTTGTTTCTTTCGAGGCAAACATTATGTAGATATATTTATCATGTCTATGGTAGGTCCGTGAGATGGATTTTGATTAGGCAGATTTGCTTCGGAGTGAGATTAATCCCTTGTCACCTGAAATCCGAGTTCCAACTATTTGAATGCTAAATTATGGCCCAACCAAGGTTCTGATCAGATTTTAAATTATAAATTACAGATAATAGCTTGCATGGATCTCAAAAAAGAAAAAAGAAAAAAAAGAGAGACTCTAGCTCACGTGCCTGATATGTTTCTCATCTTTAAATTTTGGTTGGAGTGTGTACGCAAACCAGTACTCAGATTTTATTGTCGTGATTCGCAAGAACTTTTCAATGTGCATGGTTTAATAAGGATTTTCATATTTGGCATATATGGATGACGTTTGAGGTATTTAATCATATTCCAGCAGTATAGACGTATTTCTGATGATTTGACATATCAGAATATATCAACTGAAATACAAAAATTAAAGTTAAAAATGTCAGCTAACAGTTTCCTGAAAATCTATTAGTCTGAAGCAAAGCTATGCAGTGTGCTTAACTTGTTTTTTTGCTAAAGAAAACCCTGTACATAAGTTACGTTTGCTGACGTAGTGACTTCCCTTTACGAATACATCAATTGATGCTCATTTTATTGTATGATGTTCATAAATATTACTTTAGGTAGTAGCCAAAGACATCTGTAGCAATGAAAGTTGTAGCAACCATGATCAACTTGCATGTTGTGTGACTAGCGACTTTAGGACTCGTAATCTTTTTCATTTGCTCCTTTGGCACTAAATGAACCTTCAATTGTTTTGAACATCGATCTGCTCTACACCTACAACCGCTGCAGCTGGATAACCTACAATAACATTATAATCAAGCAATAACTCAAAAGGCTTAGACTTGTGCACATCTTAAAAAAAGGCGATAGACCATCATACTGTCCTTTAAATGTGCACCTTGCTAAATTTGCTTAACTCCTAAAATATGGCCTTTATTCCTAGTGAGCGCTGAAAAAACCCTTTTTAGTATAGCGTAGGTATAAATATGGGTGCCGGATATTTAGAATAATACGATTGTGTTCAGTTTGGAAAGGTAGAACATTGTTTATGCAGGATCAGATGCTCTACATAAAGTATCTCTTGTAAAAGTAGACCGCTTAACACATGTCTGATAGATTACTTGGCAGTGGCAAAATAGACCGGAAGTTCTGGAAGTTTTTACATCTCACCACTTCAAGAATCCATTTCAACTCTAGTTGTGGTCATTTTCTACATATGCTGATGCAAGTTCAATCAATTTTCCCATTCGCTGCAAATGCTACTAAAACTGAATGAAGTTAAACCAATAATTTAGTTTAGACATCGAAATTCGATCTGAAGCTGTGACTAAGGTCATGTAAAATATCTTTTCGATTTCCAAAACACTACCTCCTTTCTTGTTTAGATTGACGCTGGTAGAACTAGTTTCATTTCTCCCAATGTCAAATAAACATGAACAGAGGGAGCAACAGTTTACCATTGAATTCACTTTGCTTACCTCAAAAGTTTTATCGATACTTCGTAGGTATTGGTTGGTGTGGCAGACACCAAGGCTGAGAGTTTAGTACGCTATGTAGACATGGCAAGTCGGCATTTGTGGATGCGATAGCGCTTGGAGTTAGCAACTACAAGGTGCACAGGCTGATCGTGGTTGGTTGTTTGCTAGTCCACGCGAACACATGGCTGTGCAGTAGCTGTGTTAGACTAAATAAGTGGTTACAGACTACTGTGTCATGTGCCTTTGGGCCTGCATGGCTTGATCGTAGTGGAAAAACAATAGCTCATGGTAGCTGGCAACAGATGTATGACATTGGTCGCTGCAGAGGCAAATGTAGTGGCACGCACAATGTTGAGTTCAAGCAAAGAGGCGTGGAAGGTTTAGGATGTTGCAAACAATTCTAACACAATGCAATTATTATTATTAATATTACCTTAAGCATTTTTCTGAACATCATAAAATGATTGCAGAGTCTTCATTTTGCGTTCTTTAATGTATTTTCAACATAGAAAGTAATGGATTTTCAAAATTTTTTTTTGTATGTTTGGTGAATTGACTACAAATTTTTCATACATATCTACGGAGTGTGCAAAGCTGGTCCATCATAGCAAAGCTGCTCCATTGGTACCTTGCTTTCTAGTGCAAGTTGCTTCTCTAATTTCGAATTTGCTCCTAGTTGGATGCTTGGAGAAAAAACTGACATCATGCAAAATGGAACCTAATTCTGAACTCTGTTTGAAACCCTTTGATTCTTGTTGAGTTAGTTGGACTTCTCCGATTGATTTCTTGTAGGGAATTATCCCATTGATTTGTATCTGATGTGTGAAGTAAATTTCTTCAAATTTTGTATTCTTCTATCTCGCTAAAATTGTGATGATTTTTTTCCAGGGTTTTGTGCTACAGCATCAGGTTCTACTCTTTTGCCTTGGCGAAACATTCTCCGAACAACCTCCCATTTTGTCACCAATGGATTTGCCTGTAAATACTAGAGCAAATGCTGCAAACTTGGATGGTTCGGTGCCCAAGCCTGGGCTTGAAATGAACTTAGGTCAGGATTACTTAGATGTCTTATTCTGATAGTATTTGATGTTCCAAGGTTGCCTAGTCCCTCTACAGATCCGTCAAGACACTAAATTATTTGTCATTTTATTGTTGCAGTTGATGCCGTTCCTTGCCGAATAGCGTTTGAGAGGGGGAAAGAACGCCACTTCTGCTTTTTAGCAATATCTAGTGGGACTTCTGGGTGGATTCTTCTTCTCGAAGAACTACCTCTGAAGCAAGAACGCGGAATTGTGCGGGTCATTGCTCCTTTGGCAGGATCTGATGTATGTATCATGATGGCACGGAACAACTTTATGTTTGGTGATTTTTCTTGGCTGTCATCATTAGAAGTCAGCTATATTCCTTGAACAATGGAACTGACACATAGTTTTTGTTATATGATTTTAGTGCATCCGGTGTTCACTTCCTTGGTTTTGCTTTTTTCAGCCAAGAATAGACGAGAAACATGAGAAGTGGTTGCATTTACGCATTCGCCCTTCTACAGTACCCTTTTTGGATCCTGAAAAATATAAAGGGAAGTCAAAGAAATACCTTATTGATGGCAGATGGACCCTTGCTTTTGGTGATGAGCAATCATGCAAGGAAGCAGAGACCATGGTTCTTGAAGAGATGAAACTCCAGCAAGATGCTATTGGGAAACAATTGAAGCCACTGGTTGAATTAGAAATGCCAGAGGATGGATTGCAGAATCCGCAGACTTTGCATGAAACTGCTTCTGATGATGGATCATGACTTGATGCAAGTCCAGTCGAGTGCAGTGTTTAACTTTGAAGACTTGGCGACTGGAAGACATTTCGCCACCATCTCAATGAGTAAGTCATCAAACTCTGTACATTATATCGGCAGACTAGAGAGGTCTTCTTGTTAACGCACACTGTAGAGTTTTGGCCATCTGTCAATTTAGTTGGATAGGATTCTTTGTACAATAGCTTGTATCTGTCCTGTGCTCCTTGTAATCTTATACATGTTAAATCCATTCTTTGATAAGCTTTAGGGCAGAGTTGCACCGTGTACACTAATTGTTCAAAGAAGTTTGCAGATAATCATATCTGTTGTCAAAACATGCCCTGCCTATAGTAATAAAGTTGAGCTGATCCATATTTTTTCCCTGTCAATATGATTGTCACTGTTTCATGGGCTTCTACTATGTTCCCTCCTCTTTCTTCTGAAAATCCAGACTTTTAATTGTATGACAACTAGAATCATGTTATTATATTACCTCGTGTGTGTTGTTGAACTCTAATGTTAAAACTGACATTTGATAAGGAAACTTGTGCGAAACAATGTGTGGTGTTTCTCTTTTCCACGTGGGATGCTATTTACTACGGATGCCCATAGTTCATGTGAATTGTTTTTCTGTAATTTCAAGCAGGTGTGACACCCTGAAGGAACCAAGTCCTCCGGTGTGTACATATCAATTATGTTGAGCATTGGACAATTAAAAAATTTAATTCCTTGTTGAAAGATTAGGTTCTAAACTTGTAAGTAGCCAATTATATTCCCTAAACGGTAAGAACTGTAGCAGAACCTAAAAAAAGAACTAAGTGAGCAGTACAACAAGCACTTGTTCCTCACGAACCTATGGAAGAACCGAAATTCTGAGGAGATGCGTATCGTTTGCCAAATCACGCACCTCATTGTTGCACCCTGTTCGATGCCTCGGTCTTCAGGCAAATCGGGCTTGTATGGATGAAGCCCTGAGAAATCTGCCTTACTCAGGCACCGCTCCCAGGCGTCCGATTTCGGACGCCTGCGGCTGAGCGTGCTGCCTGACAGGGCAGCAAGCAAACACGCCCGATATCGTGACCACGTTTCTTGGTTAATTGGTATGCTGGCCTGAGAGAGCATTGCATTCAGCTCGTAGTGTCAAACTCGTATGTTTTGATTTGGTTTGTAGACTGCTGAGGGTGCCAAACTCGTATGTTTTGATTCTGTTCTAGATTGGCCGAGTTTGGCACTACGAGCTGAATGCAATTCTCACTCAGGCCAAACTCGTATGTTAACTGGGATATTTATGATAACCTTGTGCATCCGCATCATTGAAAGGGATAAGTCTACTTCACCGTCTAATCTACTGTAAAGATTACCGTAGATCATGTCATCGTTCCTCCGACCTCTTTTTTTTTTCTTTTTTTTTTCCTGAAGTAACACAGTACGTCTCATCCACTAAAAAAATAATTAGCCATAAATGTAATAACCGTGTCAAGTCTGAAACTTGAGCTCGGCTTGGTTTGTTTCACAATAAACCCAGCAGCCTCTTGTTTTGTCGATAGAGGAATTCTTAGTGGTGCATCTTCAGCAGCGCTGCACGCTTTTTTAGTATAAACACATTACGCATGGTTAAAGTTTGGTATGCAGAAAAGGAAAAGGTAGCCTTTTTTCTTCGCAAAAAGGAGCCTTTTTCTATTGTTGGCCTCCGGTCTGCATAGCATTGTTGTTAATGCATGCGTTAAAATTGAACTGCAAAGAGGAAAGAGAAAGGGATCGATTTATCGCAGCGCTAGGCCTTTTTCTTTAGTCTTCACCGTGCTTGGCGACGATCCGACACTCCGAGATCCATAGATCCAAGTTCAGTCTAACAAGTGTCGTAAATGCCTCAAAAGATCAGAAAAAGAGAGGTTGTAAAAGACATCGGAAGCTCCGCTGCAGATAAGAGCGTGTAGAGTTAGTTAAGATGCAGCGGCCATCTCTTAAAGAAAATAAATGAGAGATGTGTCATGTTTCATTTTCTCATTTTACTTAGAGACTAGCTCTTGAAGAAGAGTTAACAACATTCTCTCTTTTTTTTTTCTTCAATAAACAAATCTAAGAGACATCTAAGAGGCCATTGGGATGCTCTTATACTCTGTTTTTTTTTCCTCGCTAGGTTAACTAATTTTTTTTAGAGTTCCTTGGGTAAAATGATACTGTTGTTTCCAAGGTGCCATTTATTTTGGTACATGATAAGTTAAAAAAATAAGGATTTTTTTCTTGCGAGCCCTTTTGGAACTCAAGGATTGAGATTTTACAAAATTCAATGGAATTCCAGGACGCTGCGAAATTTCATTAAAATTGTTGTGTTTATTTTTCCTGAAATTTTCTTGTCCTTTTCTTACACTTGGTCAGTGATGATCTTTTGTGTGTATTTTGGATTCTACTATGTCTTTTAAATGTCACCTACCACTGAAACCACAACATCTTAAAATCTTAAAAAATTCGTTCTCACGGAAAGTTGAACCCAAGATCTGAGCTGCTATTGAGCCTCTTGTAACCACTAGGTTACATGCTCTTTCGTCCATGTTTTTTCAGTCTAATGAAAATCATTTTTTTTAATACTCCTTTATTTTTTCAATTATGCATTCTAGGGAGGCTCATCATCTATTATAGCAATGAGACTTGGTGCATGTACTCAACGGTCTAAAACATTGATCAGAAATTACTTACCATCATGGTATGTATTTGAACTGATATGAAACCAGAATCAGAACACTACAAATTATTACCATCGAAACATATATATTGCAATAATGGTTAGCTAAGGAGTGTAAGTTCATTTTAGATCCATTCGCAAAAAAGGTGTTCATTATGGAAACCATCATGCCATGTTCATAAGGATAGAATTTGCGTATGTGCGTTCGTAGAGGTAAGCGTGTGTGCCTTGTGAGTGTTTGAATTGCACTGTGTAATTGTAAAACAAAAGAAAAAAAGTTTGGTTTAACAACTTGGCATTCACGGCTGTATAAGGACAATTAGATATTGCGGATTACTGAATAGAGAAAGAAAAACTTATATATTGGCTGGCCGCTAACATATGAATAAAGAGCATGCATTATGTTTTTTTTCACGAGGATTATGTTTTGGTATTTTGATTAATATTGGCCTCCTCCTGCGTCATGCTAATGGTTAATGCACGCGTTAAAATCGAACTGAAAAAGGGGAAAGGTAAAGCTGATCCTTGGCTGAACTAGGACTTTTCCCTTTACCGTGCTTAGCAACATTCAGTCACGCGGGGATCGACCGATCGATCGAGATCGAAGTGCCCCAAAAGGCTCAAAAGTTCTTGCAAAAGCGTGTGTAAACTGCAAAGCCATCGGAAGCTCCGCAGGAGATAAGAATGGGTAAACATCTTTCTGCAAAAGAAACGGGTATACCGTGTAATTACGAATGATTTGTTAGACATTGGTTAAGTTATCACTTGCAAATATTCATAGGCCACTTGATCATTTTCTCCGTACGTCAAACATATTTTTAACATACTTGAAATGCTCACAGAGTTAAAAATATATAAGAAATTAGTTTCGTACAAAAAAGTGAAAATTTGTTGTCCCTATGCAATTCGGGCCGTTGTATAGGAAAAGTGTCACCTCAATCGCCACTTATCTGGGAACCTCACATCACAAGGATCATTTTTTTTTCTGCGAGAGTGCGAGAGTATTCTGATTATCATCTATGAAACAGGATTTAAAAAAAGAAAGAATATGTATTAAAACCAATATTTCAGCTTCTGTATTGATGAATATATATAACTGTCCATTCTTTTAAACTCTAAGTTCAACCACACGAAAGTAAACAACTGACACTTCAATCTCTTCCAAAATGGGGTTTAAAAGAAGGAGAGTCTATTACTAAAACGCCAGCCATTAAAAGCAAAGATTTCCATCATTGAGGTCTCAAGCACAAACTGATTAAGAAGCCGTACGACATCTCTTCTCATACTTGGTTCATGTGCTGTGTTTGAACCACATCTGAAGTCATATGGCTTCAGGATCATTGTATAGATATTTTCTTGTACAAATATTTAGCACTAAAATTACTATTTAAAGGTTAAGCTCTAAAACTATGATTCGGGACCCAAGTAATGCGGGTACACTGACGAAAATGCTGCAGAACCTTTCCCTCACTCACCCTTGAATCGAAGAAAAAAAAAGAAGTGAGTGAAAGGTTACAAAAATGCAGCAGAAAAAAGAAGCATTTTCATCAATCAGTGTGTTCAGCAGGCTACAGTTGCAGAAGAATAGCTACACAGTTACAGAAGAAATAATTAAAACAGAGGTGAACAGGATGAATGTATTTGAAGAAAAGAAAAGGAAAAGAGCAGGTGAGAAGGGTGCCTTGCGACGTCGTGTCTTCCACAGGTCAGGCCAGGTCAGGCCCGGCCACCGGCGGCGGCGCGCCCAAGGCAGTGCTCGGCGGTCTTTTCCAGCGCGCATGCCGCCAAAGCAGAGCAGCAGCGTCCAACCAAAAGGCGCCCGTCTCCGTCCGTCCACCACGACGGCCGGCGAGAGAGAGTGAGTGAGAGAGATCGATCAGCGGCGTGTGTGAATGAATCCGAGGCGAAAAGCAAAGCAGGAAAGGTGAAAGCAAGGCTTGTCCCTCTCTCGGTCACCGCCGACGACGCGTCTCCATGGAGCCTCGGAACCAGCGATATTCCCTCCCGCCGTCGCCATCCAACTACTAGCATTTATGCTCCGGCCGCGTCATGCGATGCACCCAACCAAGGTCCGTACGTGCAACCGCGAGTCATTCTCATGTCACTTCGTGTGTCGTGCTGTCTTCTTGCACGGTGAGCTGGAGTAATTCCAGTTTCTACAGCTCTTCTGAATTTTTTACAGGTTCAGGAAATGCACGGACGGTTTCAAAAGTTTCCAAACTGCTAAATACTTCGTACTAGATGCACGATATCAGTAGGAAATGTAACTTACTTGTAACCCCACCACCAACCCCAATTCTACATTCCTAGACCCCAAATCCGATCCTCCGTTTTACAGTACTACTCCTTACTAGTGCTACATTACATACAACCCAAAGGTTTCTTTTTTTTTTTCTCCGAAAGGGGAGCGAGCAAAAAACGGGACGGCTGAGTCAGTCAGTCAGTCAGTCCACGTGGACCCTACTCGGAAGCACCGAGCCCATGAACCCCGCCGGCCGGGCACCAACGCCGCCGCGGCCCACCCCGAGCACCACCGCCTTCCGCCGGGCCCAGCTCCTCCGCCGCCCACCGCTCCAGCGTCTCGTCCAGGAACTGCCCCGACGCTGCCGCGACAGCCTCCACCGCCTCGTCCTCGACGCGCGCCGTTTCCGGCGGTTGGCCGAGCGCCCTGAGGAGCCTGGCGCGGAGGTGGCCGCGGGGGCAGCCGGCGTCGTCGTTGAGCGTCACGACGCGGGACGCCACGGACTCGAGGAGGCTGTGTCCGTGGTGCTCGACGGTCTCGTCGTCGCTGCCTTCGTGGGTTATGTCGCTCGGGATGGCTTCCGCCTCCTCGTCGTCGGCGGAGAGGTCGATGTTGAGGTCCAACCCACGGCCGGCGTTGAGCCGAGGCCGCTTGATTTTGGTCGGTGTCCTTTTCAGATCGCCGGACAGCTCCTCGTCCTCTTCAGACCAGAGCCGCAGGCTGATCACGTCGCCTGTTGCGGCGCCGGTGAACTTCGCTGTGGTCAGGATGACGACGCAGCCGGAAAGGTCGAGCTCCTGGCCGGCGCGACCCGTCAGGGACCCGCTCCTCGACGCGGCGACGAGGCGGTCCACGACATCCTCCGGCGCGCGCTCGACGTCGCCGACGACGACCACGACCTTCCCTTTCCCGCCATCTCCGCCGCCGACGTCGGCGCAGAACTCCTCGGCGCGGCCCAACTCGCTCATTGCGTCGGCGGCGGATCCGACGACGACGACGCGGCCGGGGGGGCCGCACCGCGCGTCGGCGCA
>LAPY01003107.1:18803-36207 GCA_000970635.1 Eragrostis tef | reverse complement strand
CTTAGAAACATTGTTTGAGCCTGCTTGGTTCGCTGGCAATGTTTGCCACATTACCTACGTCTCTTAATAATAATGTCTTTGGTTCAACACGGTGACAAATTTTTACGATAAATTAAGTGGGATAATTAATTTAGTGATTTATTAGTGCAAATAACTAATTTATTAGAGAAATTACCTAAATTATAGTGAAAGTATGGCTATTTTATAGCTGTTTTATGATGCTTTTGAAAATAGTTTTTCATTCCGTTTTGGGTTGGGGCGCAAGTCTCCTTTTGGTTTTAACCAAGCAACTCCAATGGTACGGTTCAAACATCACAATATAGATCAACTCACCACATTTTCCGAGTATTATGTCCCAAATACCATAAAGTCAATCCTTTGTGAAACATAGTGTACCTTAAAATTTTCTAGGAAAACCTAATTAGACGTGAGACGAATAACCTTAGTGTCCTAAAACTAGCAACCATATATCATGTGTCTTATCGTTTGTTGTTTCCATCAGCAGGTTTTAGATCAAATAAAACTACATAGAGGTAAATGCAGTTAACACTTAGTTGTATGTTTGACTGATCTTCAAAAACTCCCAAGGCAACCATTGTCGCCCAAATAAGAGGTAAATGCAGTTAACACTTAGTTGTATGTTTGACTGTTTGGGATATTAAGTTCAAGAAATAGCATTTGAGGAAAAATGCTTGCACTTAACCAGCGAAAGTAAAGCATTCACACAGAACAGTGCATCTTCTGTGATCATTCTTTTTGGCAAAGGCTGTGTGCATGCTGCATAGAAAAGCCTGTATTACATACGGACTACAGTACTCTACACAGGACTCATTCACCTGTTGAGCTATTGACAAGCGGGCCCTAGGGAGTTGGACTTTCTACAGCCAGGCGTGACCAGCATGTCAGTACTGTAAGCCTACAGGGGCCTGGTTGGCATTTTGCATCTTTTTAGCCCTGTGCCTTTCCTTTCATCCCTTTTTCCATTCGAGAGCAGCCAGTTGCTGAATCCAACGATGAATGCCAACTTTGCTCCCTTTTCGAAATGGTGGTGGTATATATTTCGAAACTGCTTCCAACGCGATCAGCAGAAAGTAAATAGAGGTAATTGCAGCGGCAAACTTTGTGACAAATTTGACTCTTGCAATAATGAATGAATTACTGGGTGGTGGGACCGTACGTGGGAGTACGATTTTAGGGTACATTTGTTGATTGTGGAGCCAGCCCCCGCCAATTTTGTACGCCGCAAATTTGCCGCTTTGTTGGCAAGAGAAAAGCTAGAGCGAGTAACAATGGGAGGGAGAGTAACTGGCCAATTTTTTTTTAATGTGTTACTCGTTCGAGGGCTCACCAATGGCAATTTTGCGACAGACCTGGTACACCAGTGGTCCTCCGGTTGGCATTTGGGCTGAAACGTGGGGGTGAACAAGTAACATGGACAACCAAGCTGGCCAAAGCTGACAAGTACACCAACATGGACAACCACACCAGCTCTAGGATCAAATTGAACCCACCCATCAAATTTCAGGGACTAAACTGGCGGATTTGAAAGTTCAAGGACGAATATGAGCTTCACGCTATAGTTTGAGGACAAAATTGACTATTACGTATGGTACACCAGGAGAGTCAATGCAAACTATGCCTTAGAACGGTCAAAAAAGGTCACAACTAAGCACACACAGCAATCATGTGATTAAGTAATAATGTGTTCATCAACGGTGCAGTCATCATTCCGGCGTAATGGTAGTCAGGTATGCAAGATCCACAAGCCATGATATTACCAGCCAGGAGAGTTGTACTACAGATGGGGTAGCAATAAGAAGCAAACCAGAAGAAATGATGAATCTTCCAAATACCATGGCACCGTTCATGCTTTCCATTCGCTGTCCCCCCTTTCCCCTCTCTTTGTGCAGTATCTAGCTGCTGGCTTTTTTGACCAGTTTCTTTCTCTTAAAAAGCAGTGAAAGCCCCCATCATTTGCTCCCTCTTTAGCCTTCTTTCAAAAATGACTCGTGCATATTGGATCGGATTCGGAACCCAGTTCAGTTTGCATGGCAAGTGTGAGATTCCAATCTACAGTCTTCCTGAGCACCCCCCCAATCTCTCTCTCTCTCTCTGTGTGTGTGTGTGTGTGTGTGTGTGTGGCAGAAAATAGGACTTACTATCTGATATTGACTTATATGATCTCATCATCAAGCTGGCTACATCACCTGAATTGAAGTGAGAATTAGAGTTTCTGAATGGCCTTGATGAGAGGATTGGTGCTGGTACCTTGATCATGGATTCTTTTTGAACTTCGATATTCCAATGAACCGGTACAGTGTGGTTAACCTTGCAGAAACAGACCAGGAAAAACTAGACAAGAATAATCTGGAAACAAGTCTTATTTGCCACTCAATTTCGTCACTACTAGCTAGTATACTCAGCCTCGCCATAAACTTTTTTTTAGAGGCAACCCTCGCCATAAACTTAGTTTCAACAAACAAATAAGACTACAATTATTCGTATATTTGTATTACATCTCGGAAGCTTTTACATGTCATTTGATCACGCCATAGATGTGAATAATTATAACGTGTCAAGTATAAAGACATGCCTGTCACCAGTAAACAAAATCAGTTTGACAGGTGGTTCGAAAGGACTTCATCCAACCACCTCTGCAAATACTCACTCTCTTGCTTTTGTGCCACGCCCATGAGCTAGCTATGTGCTCCATTAGATCGTCTGGCCCATGGGCCATACCAAAACCCACCCCTTGAAATTCTCGGCCACTGGTCTGGCTCAGATTCAGACTTGGTTAATTACTCTAGTAGAAAATACTAGACATACGTTAGTTATAAAAATACTATGTGTGTACAGTAGACCATTTTTTGATGTATAAAATCAGTAAGTAGTTTTTCTTAGCAATTTCCTCCATGTCAGTGTTTTCACATTTCCTCTTCATTTATACATTTTTTCAGAATTTAATAAAATGCAAATTTCAAGGGTTCATATAGCTGCACCTGTGCCTGGAAAACCACAGTTGCATTTTCAAAGTTTCTTCATTTTGACCGAATTCGATAGTAATCTAGTTCATTGTCAAAAATTGATGCAAAGCTGACTAGATCTGAAACTCGGTTTATCATGCCCAATAAAGTGCCAATTTCTATGGTAGTATTAAGGGGTAAGTTACAAGTTGATAACCAAGGTCCTGTTTCGCACGGCTTACACTTATGCAAAAAACAGCTTTTGCTTTGGCTTATCTTGAAAAAACAACTTATTAGCTTATTCTGGTTTATTGGCTTATTCAGTCAAACTGTTTGGCAAAACGGCTTATAGAACAACTTATCTAGAGATTGAGCTAGAAGAAGCTACTATACTTATGGCTGATGCAAAATTGCTTATTCTAGTACAAACTGGAAAAAAAGCTTATTGTATTTTTCACCCATAAACTGTTTTCCTGGGAGGTGTTTGAGAGGGCTTATTGCCTTTCTACCATAAGCCACCAAAGAAGCCACCGGAAAAGCCTTTGCCAAACACACCCTAACTGCGATTTGTCTTTCGTTTCATTATTTTTATGAATCCCTCTTATCTAGTAAAAAAATCGTGTAGTGGATTTGGATGTCCACATTCCAAATTCCAAATCGTTGAACAAGGGAAGGTTGGTTAAGTTGTCTTATGAGTCTGCTAAAAAATCAATTTGTTGCAGTACGAGTAACTCTGTTTTCCATTCATCCCAGTTATAGAAGGGCCGATATCATTTTTTACCCATTTTTTAGAACCCAGCAGAATTTGACAACAAATGAATTATTAACAAAAGATTGTCCCCTAAGGGATTGTTTTGCGTGCATGCATGTAACCTCTTGGGCGGTTCTGTGATACATGGAATTGTGCATTTTGCTGAGAGCAGGACACCGCTGTCCACACTTACGCACAAAATGTTTGCAATATATATAAACTTGATGTGTCAGTCTGACTCTTTTCGCATGTGATGGGATTCATGACGTTCGTACAGTACACAAACAGAACCCTCGATCGGGCCTTTTATGTGATCTTCGCTAGCTAGGCTAGTTGCCGTATGCTTGACGATGTGGAAGTTGCTGGTTGATTGCGAATATATTCCGTGCCTCGTGATCACGCGGCGTACTTGGTGTCTTCTCCTCCGGTCACTTTGTAGGTAATGACGTTCAGAACGTCACGTTCTTGACCAAACTTCAAATTCCAAGGTTGTCAATACGTGGGGGAAAAAACCTTATTCAGATTGTTTATATTTAAAAGAAATTTGTATCATAATTCGAGTGTGAGATGACTTTAATCATAGCAAACTGAGCGTAGCTCTACGCTTAGATGAATATGCATGTTTCTTGTGGTGAAAACAATCCATATGGGATTTGGCATTTGTGTTGTATTTCTGACTAATTATTATTTTAGTGGGTTCCTGTCGACGACAAGACGCATGTGATGACTTCATGAATCTCAAAATCAATTCACCCAGTCAAAAAAAAGGAAGAAGAAAAAGATTCAATACCATTTACTCTGTCATCTTTGGTGGATTTGCTTATCTGTAATAGAAAGTCGCAAATTATTCAGCTGCTATAGTCACTGCAAGTCTACGAAGGTATCCAATATAGTCAGTACAAGTCTACGAAGGTATCCAATCGTACAGGCAACATTTGAAAGCACCTGCTAAACGAAAAATGAAAAAAATAAAAAGACAAATACCAATTTACATTCCCTTGTCCGTCAACTGCCCTACAACTCCTGCCTTCATAGCGGAAAAGGCTGAAGATAGCTACCCCAGCAAGGTCTCGACAACCTGACGACGCCATGCCCCAACACCAGAGATGTCTATATGATGCTATAGCTAGGGATGGCAATGGGTAAATTAGCCACGGGTATTGTATTTCTACACCCATATCCGTCAGAGAAAATTATACCCATATCCATACCCACACCTGCTCTCGGGTGGGACTCCATTCCCATACCCATACCTATGCGGATAACGGGTACCCGCGGATAATCCATACCATATAAATTTGAACAGATAATCAATATATCACCAATTTAGTAAGCTTTAATTAGCATAAACATATCTAAATAAAGTCTCGTAATAGTATAAACCATTCATAGAGCTAATAAACCGTTCAAAATATATCTCAAAAATAAAAGTTCATAAATAAAACATAGGTTCAAGTCACAAATCAACCATAAGTTTAGGGTTTATGGGTGGACGGATATGGGTTATGGCTTCCAATAACCAAACCCGTCATACCCATCAGGTACAAGTCTTTACCTATTTTCATACCTATGGGTACAAAATGCGTTCCATACCCATCTCAAATAGAGTATTTACCCATCAGGTAATGGATAAGGGGTACCCATTATCATCCCTAGCTATAGCTATCCGTGCTCTCAGAACGTAGAGACACGCATAGGCTGGGCTCCCAGAGTAGCACTAGCACTGTGGTTCGTGAGAGCGACGAGTGATGGAACCGATGCGCATGCATTGCGAGGAGAGGAGGGAAGCGGGCATCTCGGAACGGCAGGGAAAACGCCATGCAGATATAGAGCCAACCCAGGCTTCACATCGTTCTGCCTGCCGCATTCTCGCGGAACCCGAGGCGGTCGGCCGGCATGCTGCATTCTCGCGAGACTCGAGGCGTTCAGAAGCTGGCTGTGAATTCTCGATCGACAAAGAGTCTGATCGGCGAAAAGGGACGTTTGCATCGATCGCCAAGGTCGAGTTTATTTGTGATCGGTGAGGGATATATGTACAAGACGAACATGCGTATATGCGGCAGAGACTGCTGATCGAGCCGGTCCTTGTTTTGGACTTATGGGCTTGAGTTTAGGCTTTAGTTTTGGATTGAAGCAGGGGTGGTAAAAAGGGGGAATTCATATGGAAGTGTTGGCAGCGGTAAAAAGTTGTTACTAGGACTGTAGCTCTCAAAGAAAAGCTAGCTAGGGCTTCGCGCTTTCTCTTGAGTTGGGCTCAAGAACTGTGATCCTGCTCCGAATATTTTGGGCTAATATTATGTTCGGTCGAAATATTACCTCGGGAGTATATTGTGATCATAGGTGGTTATACATCTCAACTTTCATGCTCTCATCGAAGATGCAAGGATCTTTGTTCAACCCCATTTCTATTGACCACATCCAGGTCCAAAACTTTGAGCAATACTGTCTGCAGTCTCTCCGGATGACTGGGGAGAGATGATCAATATATGACCGCATGAAGTGCTTGATCAGGCTGCAATATATTTTGTTGCCATTCTCCCTCTCCTTAATTAACGCATCTTTTATCGTTCCTATGTGGACAGCTAATGCCAAGTATAATAGCACTCGGAGTGGCCTGATATTTCTAAAATGCGTGTGCCAATGGTAAATAGGCAGCACATCATCGACAACAGTCTCTATCTGGTACCTTATTTGTCCGCCGCAAGTGTCTTGTGGACAATTATTTCGTTGTAAAAAGGTTTTTCTAACTCAGCTGTTCTGATTGTCCAGAATTTTGAACATAGAAATTAACCCCCACACACATATCAATGAATAAGTTTTGCACATGAGTTTGGTAGAGATGAGTTTCAGATTAGTTTCCCACCAACTTCTAGTGGTATATGTACCGTAAAACCTATCTTTATTCAAGCAATACTTATATTGGACACCTTAAACAAATCAAATATTGTTGCTAGAGTACATTCGCACGAAGCCCGATGAGCATGTCCTATCCCCTTCTTGTCGCGAGTCCTTGACAAAATGCAGCCCCTCCAGCCGTCCTGCCGCTCGTGTTGAGTTGCATTCTACGCATCGTGTTGTGTGCATCATTCTGATTCCTGAGCAACTCCTGAGAGCCTAGCAATATAGCAGCTGCAGGCTCCGGTCGATCAGCAAGAGACATCTCTGGACCAGGCAGAGTAGTCGTATTCAGATCGGATGATCTTGGATTTAGGCTTTACTTCTGAATCCTGAAGTAGAGGCCAAAAGCCAGCGGTCCTAGTCGCAGCAGCCAGCAGTACATTTTCCAGTGAGGTAAAAGCTGGACACTGTGGATGGTAGAAGTAGAAAGATGAACCCAGCTTGAACAACTGTTGGTGGCAAGAACCGATGCGCTCGCAGAAAGTTCAGATCAGTGTTGGCGTGCCTGTTTGTGCGCGTGAAGTTGGAAGGCTGTAGGAGACTCGATCATCGTCCACAAGGTGCAAATGGGCACGATCAAGGTTGCATAGAGTTGCAGACTTTGCAGGCAACAGTTTTCTTGGATTATTGCTGCATGTGGGTGCACGCATGGTACTGTTGCCTGTAAAGGCAGCATGACAAAGATTCCAGAGAAGAACACTGTGCCGGAGGAGAATATCGAGTCATACGTACGATATGTCATAAGTACCACGTATAATGTTTTGCTGCCATTTCTTGGGCTGTGTATATTTTTGTAGGAGTGGATTTGGATTGAATATGAATCAGGTAGTCCGACTGTGTATTAAGACACGAACCAGACAACAAGTTTCGGTAGGAACTAAAATGGAAAAACTTGTTGTAAGAGTTGTCACATGCAAAGTTTAAGCTTAAACTGAATTGTTTGAGGGAGTAAAATAGACTTTTTTTCAACTAAAATTGACCAGGCAGGAAAGGTTAGCATCAGGTAGAGGTAGTATTTTAAATTATAAATGCATCATTTTATTTACTGGAAAGAACCTTGGACACAAAGTCACTCATATTAATCAAATATCTAATTACCATGGAAATTGTATGGTAATCATGAATGAGGTGAAGTTTTTATATTTAAGAAAACAACACGTTAATGGATTCCTAAACTCAGTGAAGTTTTTATATTTAGGGGAAAAAATAGTAACATGTTTCCCTGTTTGGCTTCTTCAACTCGTGCCACTTGCTACTGAATTGAATATCCAAGCAGTGCTACCTAAAGTGGGTGTCCAAAAAAATAAATAATCACTATATATGAAACATGTTACAGCATCCATTCCATATGCCAATGGATAGAAATAGGGTTGCTCTGAATATGGATACAGATTGATCCATGTTATTGTGATATTGAGAATTGGATGATGAAATGATGTGGGAAAATTCATCTTGGATATACAGGATACTAGTGTCATAATATCTTTATATTGTTTTTTATTCTCTTACAGATATAATCAATTTTTTGATATTTGGTAAAATATTTTATTAGAAACTCGTGCAAATATGCCAATTTAATTGAAAATGTGCAATCTACAATGTTTCTTATAGGTGCTCGGACAGAGTATAAATGAAAACTAAACAAACTGGTAGCAAGTCATATTCTGATATACTAGTAGAATAATGATTACAATTCAATACTGTATGCAACATTTGAGAGAGAGAGAGAGAGAGAGAGAGAGAGAGAGAGAGAGAGAGAGAGAGAGAGAGAGAGAGAGAGAGAGAGAGAGAGAGAGAGAGAGAGAGAGAGAGAGAGAGAGAGAGAGAGAGAGAGAGAGAGAGAGAGAGAGAGAGAGAGAGAGAGAGAGAGAGAGAGAGAGAGAGAGAGAGAGAGAGAGAGAGAGAGAGAGAGAGAGAGAGAGAGAGAGAGAGAGAGAGAGAGAGAGAGAGAGAGAGAGAGAGAGAGAGAGAGAGAGAGAGAGAGAGAGAGAGAGAGAGAGAGAGAGAGAGAGAGAGAGAGAGAGAATCGGGCACACAGTAAGACATTATACATCCTTGGGCTCCATCTTGTATTGATCCGACATTCCCTTCTGGCTTGTTTGTAGGCAAATATATGCACCTAAGCCACAATGTGTGAAAGGATGCTCCCTCGACATATATGTTTCCCGTGGCCCCTTCTCGTTTGCCGCACCACAAACCTTCCTATGTGGTTCCACCGCAAAAAAAAAAAAAAAAACCCTTCCTATGTGGTTCCTCCGCCGTCCGTTCTCCTGTCTCTCCTTTGCAGATCAGCACCCTCCTCTCTCTTTCTGCACCATGAGCTCCGTTGCTGTCACGACCTGACCCATCTCTTGGACCGTTTGTCCTACGTAATGCCTTTGTGCAGCAAGCTCTTGCTCCGAGGAAAGGGGCCGGTGGCAGAAAGGGACGGATGAAGCAACCTCATGCTAAGGACATTCAGAAGGCTACATCTCGTCGTCTCTCGCTATTGGAAACTCGGGTTCACCGGGTCGTATAGTATTCGAACCCTGATAATTGATCAGCATTGAGATTATTAGTGCGCACAGGAAAAAATGATATCAGATTCAGGTGATTGGGATAGTCGTGGCTGGTTTGATGATCGAGGTATAGAAACGTGTTGCACGGGCATTAGGTGCGCGGAGGTGATGATGGAAGATATTTAGTTCTTAAATATGATATTTGTTCTTAATTTGTTTGTTTAATCAAATGTTTCTCACTGTGTTTATTCAAACATCTACATTTTGATAACCTTTACGGTGCACCATACTACCTCAAACAAGGAAGTGGTATGAGTTTAATATGACCATCCATTACTATTGGTATTATTGTAATTGTCCCAGTAATGAACGCTATTACGGGAATGCCACCGCGAGGTACCCTTTGTCAAATCGAATCGTTGAGACTTGAGAAAGAAGGAAGATGACCGAAAGGTACATGTTGGGGGATCGAAGGTCTTGATGTGACGTCGAAGCCCTCCAACAAAGAGTTGATGTAGTTCTTGCTTCGTTCGAAGGCTGTTGAAGGTCGTTGAGGCGTCTGAGTCTCCTTACGAAGCCCTCTTTAACGGTCCGGGTCGTTGGCTGATGTGTGCGAAGCCCTCCTCCTGGTCCCGAAGTCCCGGACGAAGGTGTTCACGTTCAGTTTCCCTGCAGTTCTTGGTTACGCGAAGCCCTCCTTTGCCCGCGGTGCCGGGCAAAAGGGTTGAGTGTTAAGAGTGAGTTGAGTGCGGTTCGAATGCTTGTTCTTTGGCTCGTGGCCCGAAAAACAGATGGTCTTACAGGATCATCTCCCCTTATATTTATAGGGGGGAGAATGGTCATATTTACATGTATGCCATTGGCTGTCTCAATACGACTCTAGCCCAGGTGGTTCGGATTGAGCCCTGCTTCGCGTTGTCTGTTTCTTCCGCTCCGCTTCCGTTGCCTTCGCATTGTTGGCCTTGGCTTTGACATAGGCGTGTATGGCTCATCCTTCGCTAGCTCCTTTGCCGACGTGTACTTGTTGTCAGGATCCCAATATTAGCCCTCAACTGGCGAAGTGCCGCGTGTAATGAGGTCCTGAGCCAGTTTTTATTTCGAAACCTGCAACAAGTCTAGTCATCATGTCTTTTCATCTTAACATCGCGTCCTTTCGTGTTCTGACATTCGGCCCATTTCCCGGGGCGTTTCGGTGTCTATAAGAGGTGTGTCGATCTTGGCTTGCTTTTCGAGTTCTCTCTTGACCCTTGTAGCTTGCCTCTCTTTGACGCCTCCGCTTACTCCAGTCCTTCGCCGTCGCACCCTCCTTGTTTTGTGCGAAGATGGCTCCAAAGCAGTCTTTGGTTGAGAGATCTTTCAATAACGACTTTGGTCCTTCCGTCTGCACCGAAGGTTTTCTTGATAGCGCGTTTCTTGCCGCCTACGGGGCTAGAGAACGTGCTCGTTCTCCTAGTCCTGTTACCGTCCCTGCGCCCGAGCATGCCGAAGCTGTTGTTTTTCTTGATTATTTTCTTTTCGGCCTTCTCGTTCCAGCTCATGCCTTTTTGGCGCAAGTTCTCGGCGCTTTTCACTTGGAGATCCATCAGCTCACTCCTAGTGCCTTCGTTAGGCTTGCTTCTTATATTTGGGCTTATGCTTCCGAAGGTGTTGAGCCCAATTTGTCTATTTTCACTCGCCACTATAAACTTCATTTCCAGCCCACTTCTGCTAATAACTCTGATAGCTTCGGGGTGATTAACTTTGTTCCCATCAATCATGGCTATGCCCCTTCGTATGGCCAAACCAATGAGGTTTTGACGGCTTGGAAGCGTAGATGGTTCTACGTGAAGTTTGGTGAAGGCTCTGGGATTGTTAATCCAGATGCTAACTTTGGGGTTTGCACTAACGCTCTTCGAAGGGTTAGGTCTCTTTTGAGTACCCGAGACCTTGTCGAAGAATACATCTCTGCTAATATCAGCCCTCTTGGATCTGGTTTGAGCCTTCGACTTGCGGAGGAAAGATATGATAACGGTCTTCGCAAGTATTTGTTGGCTGGTGCTGGTCTTTCTGTAGCTGATGTTGAGGCCTGGGTCAAGGAGATTCTTGGCCCTATATTGTAAAGGAGGCCGAAGATCACGAAGAGGCTCACATTCTGGCCCGTTTCAACCGATCTTTCGAAGCCCGTGGTCAACTCTATGAGGATTATGGGACTCCTGTCCCAAAGAGGCAGAAGCGTTCTAAGGCTTCGTCTGCTGGAGCAGCTGGTACTTCGCCTTGGCTCGTGAGCCGGCTCTTATCGTAGAGCCTATCAGTTTTGCTCCGCCTCCCGTCTCTTCGGTTTATGAAGAAGGCGCAGGCTCTGGTTTTAGCGAGGATTCCTTCGCTGATATGCCTCGCTTCTTTTCTTATGATAATGATGAGGCTGTAGAGTTTTCGGATTGTGATGAGGAGGCTGATTCGATGCTTCCTTTGCTTACTTCGTCTGAAGCTTTTCCTATCGAAGGCTTTTTGAAAGAAGTTACTAAGGCTATGAGGGACCTTCGTTTCTCTCGCGAAGGGCGGAAGCTTGCTGGTGTAGACTCCGGATGGCTTTTAGGAGCTCTTTATGCCAACCACCTTAAGGTATGCTATTATTACTATTATTATTATAATTATATATATATATGTATTTTGTGTTGCGAAGCTTTTATTCTAAGCTTTCTTTCTGCTTTCAGTCTATTCCGATCGTAGGTGCTATTGACACCTAGTTTCGCTTCGTCCAGCATCGCCTCAACCGTAACAGGAGGACTGTTCGCGAGTTGACGAATGAACGTGCCGAGCGGCGAAGCGAAGAGAGGAAGTCTTTGACCGTCCTTTTTAATTCTTGTAAAAGCTTGAGGGAGGCCAAGTTTTCTTGGCGGCAAAGTTTAGGGTTTCCCTTTGCGAAATCCTTCAGCTTTTGAGTTTGCTGAGTGGATTTCGACGAATTCTCGTTTTCTGAAGAATTTTGGCAAGAATTATGGCGTCGTTGCTGGGGCTGTTGGTATTGAGGAAGCCTTCGCGCAACTAAGTCTGTTTGGAGGTAGCGTTGATCCAATATTGGATGACGGCTTTGTTGCCTCAACCAGTACAGAATCTGCTACGAAGGTGGCTCGTCAATTGGCGAAGAAGCTACTTCCTCACTGGAGTGCAGTTGGTCCTGAATGTAGGGGTGCTCTTCTTAAGATCTCTGTTGATACACAGGCCGAAGATCCTTCGACTGGTCAGGGCGCTAGTTCTTCGAGCGATCAGAGTTCTTTTGATAACGAAATCTCTAGCACTTCAAGTGGGTCTAGTGATAACACTGCTGTGGAGTAATTGTTACTTTTGGGTTTTGTGGAAGACTTTACTTTTGAGCGAAGGTTAACTCTGTATTTGTTTCAGTTTATCCTTGGATTAATGTATTCGAATGACCTTGCTGGTCCCTGCACGATGTCTGAAATTCATTTTTAGTATTTTTCTTTCGTGCTTCTTCTCCTTATTTTTGGGAGACTGAAGTCTGATCAAAGGCTTCTTCTTTTGAAACTTTGGTTTGTTGGGGACAGCGGACTGTTGTCTTTTGTTCTTTTTCCTGTCCTTTGGACATAATCTAAGGGTGTAAGCTTTTTGTGCTTGGTCCTTCGATTTTTCTTTCATGTCCTTTTGGACGCGATCGAAGGGTGTAAGCTTTTTGTGCTTTGTCCTTTGATTTTTCTTTCATGTCCTTTTGGACGGGATCGAAGAGTGTAAGCTTTTTGTGCTTTGTTTTTTGATTTTTCTTTCATACGAAAGGCATCTTCGAAAAGGGAAGAAATTTTATTCTTCGGCTCTGCCTCGTTAAAAACCTTGCTCCCTGCGAAGGGATTCCCTTTTGCAAGGAAAAGAGTATAGGCCGGTTTTTCTTTTATACATGTTATTTCTTTAGCTTTTCTACATTCCAGGTGTGACTAACTTTCTCTCCTTCGGAGCTCAGTAGTCTGAAAGCTCTTTCATTCACCGTCGCCTTCGCAATGAATGGGCCTTCCCACTTGCTCTGTAGTTTTCCTACAGTCTTCTCGTTTGGCTTTCGTCGAAGCACCAGATCTCCATCTTTTATGCCCTTCGGTCTGATGTTTTTATTTTTCCATTTTTTGGTTTCTTCTTCATATTTTTGAAGGTTGAGAACAGCGTCGTTGCGAACCTCTTCCATGTTTTGCTTCGAAGCTATAGTCGATTCATCAGAGTTTTCCGCTTTGCTTCGCAGTGACTTGTTTTGTTTTTCTTCGGGTGTCATTGCCTCTTTTCCAAAGAGTAGCTTGAAGGGACTGAAGCCAGTTGATCTGGATGGAGTTGTTCTTAGCGACCATAGTACTGAATGAAGCTCTTCTGGCCATTTTCCTTTCTTGATGTTAAGCAACCTCTTTTGCACCGCTTCCAGTATTCTTTTGTTTGCACTCTCAACTGCTCCGTTCGATTGAGGGTAATCTATTGATGCGAAGGGAAGGTTTATCCCCAGCGATTCGCAGAATTCCATGAATAGGTGACTGTCAAATTGTTTCTCGTTGTCGACCACTATTTTTCTGGGTACTCCATATCTGCAGATTATTGTCTGCCAGACGAACTTTTTCATGTTTTCCGAAGTGATCGAAGCTACCGCTCTGAATTCGATCCACTTTAAAAAGTAGTCCATTGCGACGAAGGTGTATTGAAGGTTTCCTGGGGCTGCTGGTAATTTTCCAACTATGTCGATGCCCTATTGATAAAATGGCCATATGGGTTGCATTAATTGCACCTCTGCTGCCAGGCTTCGTTGGTGTCTTGCGAAGAATTGGCATTCGGTGCACTTTTTTAACTATTTCTTCAGCATCTTTGATAGCAGTTGGCCAGTAGAAACCCATTCTGTATACCTTCGCAACGAGGGGTCTTGACGCGATATGAGATCTGCACATGCTGGAATGTATTTCGTTGAGGAATTGCTTTCCATCTTCCAAAAGGATGCATCGCAACCATGCCTGACAGACTCCTCCTTTGTACAATTGTCCTTCGATTAATTTGTAGTTTCTTGCCTTTTTTGCTATTCTTTTTGCTTCGGCTTCGTCTTGAGGTTCGTACTGATTACTGAGGTGGGCTATTATTGGAGCCCTCCAATCCTCCCATAGCTGAAAAAGGTGGTCGACTTTTCTTGTTGACTCTTCGGCGGTTGACTTGTTGAGTATTTCGAAGAAGACGTCAGCGGGGAGACCTTCGCCCTTGGCGGCAGCATTCGCTACAGCATCTGCTTCTTGGTTTAGGTTTCTCTTTAGACTTTTTACAGTGAAACCTTTGAAATATTTTTGCATCTTGATGACCGCCTTGTGATATTTTATCAATTCTGGGTCCTTCATTTTGTAATTGTTTTCGACTTGGTTTGCTACTACTTCGGAGTCTGTGCTAATAAGGATTCTTCTTGCGCCTAGGGCCTTCGCTTGTTGACGGAAAGTCCATCTTGACAGCGTATCTTAATTTGATTCCCGAAGGTGATGTTATTATTGCTGCAGCTCCGGCTCCTGTTGCTCCCCATGCACCGTCAGTGAATAATGTCCAGCAAAATTCTTCTATTTGGATGGGGGCTTCAGGAGTAGGGGGGGGTCCATTCTGCTATGAAATCGGCAAGCGCGGCTGCCTTGATGGTTGTTCTTGCTCTGAACTCGGTTTCGAAAGGTGCCAATTTTGTTGACCATTTTCCTATCCGTCCAATTGCTTCCCTGCTTCGTACTGTCTCGCGAAGGGGAAAAGATGTTGGAACTATTATTCTTTTTTTGCTGAAATAATGTTTCAGTTTTCTTGAAGCCATTATCACTGTGTATGCCATTTTCTCTATCTCTGAGTAGTGTAGCTTCGCTTTCTCTATCTCTGAGTAGAGTAGCTTCGCTCCTGACAGGGCTTCTGAGACGAAGTACACAGGTTTTTGGACTTTGTCTTCACTATGCTCGTAGACGAGTACTGCGCTTACTGCTGATACGGAAGCTGCAATGTATAGGAGTAGATCTTCTCTTGGTTTTGGGCTGGCCAGAGCAGCTAAGTCTGTGAGGGCCCTTTTTATGCTTTCGAAGGCTTCTTGTTGATCGGGTCTCCCTTGGAATTTTTCCTTCGCTCGGAGCGCCTTGAAGATGGGATTACTTCGCTCTACCAGTTTTAGAATGAATCTTCTTAGAGAATTAAGCCTTCCGGCTAATCTCTGCACATCTTTTAAACATTTCGGAGGTGCGAGGTCTTGAATAGCTTTGATTTTCTTCTTGTTGGCTTCGATTCCCCGTTGAGATACCATGAACCCTAGCAGTTTTCCTGATTCAACTCCGAAGACACATTTAGCTGGGTTCAATTTTACATTGTGCTTTCTCAAGTTCTCGTAGGTTTCATCGAGGTCCTTCAAGTGGTCGGCTCTTTCTATTGTCTTGACGACTATATCATCCACATATGCTTCGACGTTTCTTTCCAGTTGGTCTTCGAAGATCATCTTCACAAGTCTCGTGAATGTTGCCCCCGCATTCCGAAGACCAAAGGGCATTCTTACAAAGCAGAAGGTTCCGTCGTAGGTGATGAAAGCTGTCTTTTCTTCGTCTTCCTTCGCCATGTGAATTTGGTGATAACCTGAGTAGGCGTCTAGGAAACTTAGCAGCTGACAACCAGCTACCGAATCGGTTATTGTATCGATGCGGTCTAGTGGGAAATTATCTTTTGGGCATGCTTTATTCAGCCTTGTGAAATAAATACACACTCTCCAATCTCCTGTCTTCTTCTTGACGAGGACGACATTGGATAGCCAGCTCGAGAATATTGTAGGTCTGATGACCCCAGCTTTTAACAAGTCGTTCACTTCAACAGTTGTGGCGGCCTTCTTTTGTTCGGATGCCTTTTTGATTTTATCTGCGAAGGGTCTTATACTTGGGTTGACCTTTAGCTCGTGTTGAATTGTCTCTCTTTTGACTCCGGTGAGGTCTTGTGGTGACCATGCAAAGATGTCGGAGTTTTGCTTCAAGAATTTGATTATCTGTTCTCTTTTGTTTTTGGACAGATTTTTTCCTATCTTGACCGTTCTTTCTGGTTTCTTGGGCCATAAGATTACTTCTTCGACTTCGCTTGAGGGTTTGAGCTTTGCTTGTTCCCCCTTCGCTTGATGGTCTTCATGTTCATTTTTTTCTGCTGAGTCTTTTTGCTTGATGCTTTTTGGCCTGAAGGGGTCGCAACATACATTGATGGTACCTTGCTTCGAAGGCATTTTCATCATCAAGTAGTTGTAGTGGATCGCGGCTCCGAAGGAGGCTATTATTTGTCTTCCGAAGATGGCGTTGTATTCACTAGGCGAGTCTATGATTATGAACTCCGCCTCTTGAGTTGTGGATTTATCTTCGTCTTCGAAGGTCACTTTAAGCGTTATTTTTCCGATCGAAGATGTTTCTTGTTGTCCGAAGTCTTTCAAGGTTACTTCGCTTGTGCTTGCGTAGCTGTTGATTTGCATGCGTGTCTAAGTGTCTTTGAAGATGATATTCTCTGAGCTTCCATTATCGACCATGATTCTGTGAACCATGTATCCTTCGATGTCAGTCTTGATTACGAAGGCGTCTGTGTGGATAATCGGAGACCCTAATGTCGTCCGAAGTGAAATGGATGGTTGAGTGTTTCCATTCTTGTTGTTGACTTGAGAAAGAAGGAAGATGACCGAAAGGTACATGTTGGGGGATCGAAGGTCTTGATGTGACGTCGAAGCCCTCCAACAAAGAGTTGATGTAGTTCTTGCTTCGTTCGAAGGCTGTTGAAGGTCGTTGAGGCGTCTGAGTCTCCTTGCGAAGCCCTCTTTGACGATCTGGGTCGTTGGCCGATGTGTGCGAAGCCTTCCTCCTGGTCCCAAAGTCCCGGACGAAGGTGTTCACATTCAGGTTCCCTGCAGTTCTTGGTTACGCGAAGCCCTCCTTTTCCCGCGGTGCCGAGCGAAGGGGTTGAGTGTTAAGAGAGAGTTGAGTGCGGTTCGAATGCTTGTTCTTTGGCTCATGGCCCGAAACACAGATGATCTTACAGGACCATCTCCTCTTATATTTATAGGGGGGAGAATGGTCATATTTACATGTATGTCATTGGTTGTCTCAATACGATTCTAGCCCAGGTGGTTCGGATTGAGCCTTGCTTCGCGTTCTCCGTTTCTTCCGCTCCGCTTCCGTTGCCTTCGCGTTGTTGGCCTTGGCTTCGACCTAGGCGTGTATGGCTCATCCTTCGCTAGCTCTTTGCCGGACGTGTACTTGTTGTCTAGATCCCAACAGTACAGCCTCCTCCACCGGAGCACGCACACGCCACGCTATCGCCGC
>LAPY01003106.1:27540-38273 GCA_000970635.1 Eragrostis tef | reverse complement strand
CCGTAGAATTGCTTGTTAGGTTGTCTTTCCTTTGTAGTAGACTTGGTTGCTAGGTGTTATTTTACCTTGTTGTCCTTGCTCACCTAGTTAAGTAGGAAAGTCACCGAACCGGAAGAAATTTTAAGTAATACCGATTCACCCCTCTCGGTATCCTGTGATCCTTACATCAAGTTATTAAATGAACCATCTAGGTTACAACATCTGTACATTCTTCTGAATATTCGAAAGTAATACATAACTATGGCCGCAAATGGAATGTCTTGTACGAAAATTCGCTAAGATAGCTTTCGTCGCTAACTCTATCTTTGATTGCCTTTCTCTTTTTGTTTTTGCAAAGTGTGGCAATATTGCCGCAAAGAGATCATCTGCCACGGCTGTGCCAAGCATGACAGAAAAGTTAAAGATTTCCAGCAATTTGTGGCTTGCATCCATCCTCTGAATGCACATTGAGAATTCCAGCAAAAGTACGATTTCCATACACATAATAACAGCGAAGCAGAAGGGTGTTTAATACAAATGGGGGCCACGTAGCGTCATGGCCTGCCTAATCCCCCCGCTGCTTATCCCCAAATCCCGAGCCGAGCCTCCGGTGACGACGAGTGCGCGCTGACGCGAGCACAACGGACAAAGCCAAGACACGCACCCACTCCCTCCCTCAAAGAACACGCGCACACAGCACCGCACGGCACGAGGAAAAAAGGGCGGAAACAGAGAGGGAAAGAGTCGCCGGGCGAGAGCGGAGGCCCGAGTCGGCTGAGAAAAAGAAGGTCCCGGCCGGTCGCTTCGCCCGCAAGGCATCCATCTCGCGGCCAGGTAAAAGTTCATTCCTTTCGCTGCCGTTCGAGCTCAATTTGGTGGAGTTTTGAAGCTGGCTCTGTTGAGTTTCTTGGTTTTTATTGGATGGTCTTGAGCGTGCGGTCTGCCACAGTTCAAAAGGTTTCGAGGTTTTGGTGGAGGATTTCGGCCGATTGGCGGAACGTTTATCGACCAAAATCAAATCAGTAGGGGTTTTAGTTTATTTTTTTTTCTGGGTTTGGAGGTGCTGTGTCGTGTAAATTAGCTCATGTTTATGCCACCGCACCTAATGCGAAATTTGATTCTTTTTAAAGCTATCGGTGTGCGATTGCATCAGCTAGCGGTGATCGGTGGAGAGAATTTGAAGCTCCCTGCTTCAAAAGCTACATCGTCGACTTAGGAGGTAATTGAATTATTAGTTTACTTCTCTTCTTGGCTGAACTTAAGCTGTGGTTCAGAATGGTTAAGCTATCCTGATACTTTATGGATTATGATGTCAGTCATGACAAGCACCAAAATTTAGACCCTTGACGAAAATTTCAGTGATTTCATAGTTAAAAGATCAACTTGATTACACATAAATTTCAGTGATTTCATAGACCCTTGACGATGTGGCCACATGAATTGAGCTCATTGGCCCAGTATCAATCAACTTGTTTGGTCATTATATTTTTCTTTGGGCTTTAGAAGTTCAAGCAAAATTGTTGTTTGTCATTTGTTGGAAAGATGATGTACACGAAAGAGGTTAGGTGGAGCAGCTGCTGAGTAACTTTTTTTAAGTGCAGCTGCTGAGTAACTTTTTTTAAGTGCAGCTGCTGAGTAATTGCAGACACAAAAAGCAGTTTGGTAACTTCATTGCAGTTGTTGACAGTGATTATTGCATACAGGAGCAGATCGTAGTTCTTCTATTGTCGCTGTTGTGCATTGGAATATCTCCACTTTACTGCACAGGAGTTTTTATGGATTGTTGCATGATTTACATATGAAAGGGATGATTCATAACTAGCGACATTGCAATATTTTGACTTTTTATACTGTATTGTTTTTTCCCTAAAAAATTATTGGTCACGAGTCATGACAAGGTGGTTTCAGATTGAGCATGGTCTTTTTTTCATTTGCTTGCAATTTTGGTACAGTCCATGTTACATAAACTGATGCGTCTTGTCTGAAAATTTTTTCAGGAGAAAAAACCTGTGACATTGGGGATGGAGTTGAGTAACCCTGCTAGATAAACTAGCTGAATAGTCTTCTCTATATACATCTTCATCAACAACAGGATTTTGCCACCAATTTTTGCACTTCCATGGAAGTACTTGAAAGTAATGGTCATGTGGAAACAAGACTACATGATGCCGAAAATCCAGCTCAACCTCCTGCTGAGGGTCCAGATACCTTGAAAATTGAAGACAAGTTATCGTGCAATTTGACAAAGCACCAGGAGGAATTGGAGTCTCCTATTAGGCACACTGTAATTTCACCAACGGAAAAACCCTCACACTTAGGGCCTCCTGAGGCCTTTGATAGTTCTTCGAAAGATGAGGCGGATCATGCTACTTCAACAAATAAGACTGAAGTGAAAACTATATCTGGAAATGGTTCAACAGGTGTGAATAATATGCTAGCAGCTGAAATGAAATCTACACAAGAAGATATGCATTATCATGAGAACATTACTGACACCCCCAAAAAGAAAGCAACACCAGAAAAAGGATCTGAAGACTCATATAGGGGTATTGTTGACACTACTGCGCCCTTTGAGTCTGTGAGAGAAGCTGTCACCAAGTTTGGGGGAATTGTTGATTGGAAGGCCTACAGAGCTCAAACATTAGAGGTAATGTCTCTTTGTTTTATACTGCATATGGATCATGGTCAGACATGGATAGTCTTGTTTATATGCATTTCCATCCCTGAACAGAAAAAAGGTTTGTTTTATGCAGAGACGCAGGGTCATGCAACTGGAACTTGAAAAGGTTCAGCAAGATATTCCACGATTAGTAGAAGATTGGGAAGCTGCTGAGGTGGCTAAATCACACGTTATTGAAGAACAAGAGAGAATTAAGAGAGTTGTTGAGGAGCTGAAGCATATGCTGGAGAGGGCACAACTTGAAGTGGACCAAGCCAAGCAAGATTCTGAACTTGCCCATCTTAGAGCACAAGAAATGGAGCAGGGGATTGATGATAACGCTAGTGTAATAGCCCATACTCAGTTGACAGTTGCCAAAGAAAGACATGAAAAAGCTGTTGAGGAACTGAAGTTGGTAAAAGAAGAGTTGAGATCAACGCGTGAACAGTATGGTATCTTAACTACTGAAAGGGATGTAGCAATCAAAAGAGCTGAGGAGGTTGTTTCTGCGGCGAAGGAAACCGAGAAGCAAGTGAAAGAACTCACTTTAGAACTTATTGCCTCTAAAGAGTCTCTCGAGTTGGCCCATGCCGCACACCACGAGGCAGAAGAACACAGACTAGGGGCGGCTCTGGTAAAAGAGCAGGATTGCCTGGCTTGGGAGAAAGAGTTGCAGCAGGCACAAGAAGAGTTTTGTCAACTCAACGAGCAAATTCTATCCAAAACTGATGTGGAATCCAAAATTGATGAAAATGTGCGTAATCTACTTAGTCTCCAAAATGAGCTAGCTGCCTATATGGAAAGCAAATTGAGTGAAGAATCTGGAGTGGTTCAGGAGCAAGGTTCTGATGAAGCAAAAGAAATTAGTAGGTCGATTAAGCAGGCTCTAGCTTCAACAAGAAAGGAGCTTGATGAGGTCCGAGAGAAAATAGAAAAAGCAAAAGATGAAGCCAACTTGGTAAGAGTTATCGCTGAATCGCTCAGGTCAGAGCTTGATAAGGAGAAAGCTTCACTTCTCACATTGCAGCAGAGAGAGGGTATGGCATCAATCACAGTTTCTTCTCTAGAAGCTGAGCTCAACAGCACGCAGCAAGAGATAGAAATAGTGCACAAGAAGGAAGCTGAGACCAGGGAAAAAATGGCGGAGCTTCCGAGGATGTTGCAGCAAGCGGCCCAGGAGGCAGAAGATGCCAAGATTGCAGCCCAGGAGGCACAAGAAGAACTGAGAAAGGCCAAGGAAGAAGCTGAACAAACCAAATCTGCTGCAACAACTGCAAATATCAGGTTGCGTGCAGTTTTGAAAGAAGTAGAGGCGTCTAAAGCATCTGAGAGGCTAGCACTGGTGGCAGCTCAAGCGATGCAAGAGAGCGAGGAGACAAGAAGTGTCGGTGATTCTCCTAGGGGAGTAACATTTCCCATTAATGAATATCATGCTCTTAGCAAGAGGGTTCATGAAGCCGAAGATCTTGCAAATGAGAGGGTGGTAGCAGCCTTGGCACAAATAGAGCTAGCCAAAGAGTCTGAATCAAGGAGTCTCGAGAAACTAAATCAAGCATCCAAGGAGATGGCCCAAAAGAAGGATGCCCTTCAAATCGCGTTGGAGAGGGCTGACAGGGCAAATAAGGGGAAACTTGGTGCTGAGCAGGAGCTGAGAAGATGGAGAGCGGAACATGAACAGCGTCGGAGAGCTCATGACACTGCAAAACATGCGGTTAATCCTGTGAGCACTCCACCTAGGACATTTGTTGAGCACAAGGGCTCATATCAGGAAGATGAAGAATTACTTACAGATCCAAAACTGCACAAGACAACTAATAGCATGGATCAATCTTCATCAGCCCAGAAGTTACAGAAAAAGAAGTCATTCTTACCTCAGATGCCCGCCCTTTTGTCTAGAAAGGCTCAGACATAAACATAAGAAACTTTCTGTGTACAGACAGTGTTGCTGTATATTTTGTAAAATGGACATAGTGCAATGTTACATAAGTTTGTTTACCATATACCGTGTAAGTTGTTTTAAACCCTTTGAGCCTTACTGTACCTCTTGGTTTGCTGTTTTTGGGGAAATGTTGCTACTTAAGTGCTGCTTTAGTTTGCTCCCTGCCCTGTAAAGTATTATTATTCGGTTTCTCCTTTACAAGATGTTCTGTGATTGTCAGCTGTGAAATATGCTGAAATCTCAATCAATGATTCATCCTTTGAAACACAATACAATCGGACAGGCCAGGTGCCTCATAATGCATACTTTCCAAGGAAGTTTGGATGAGGCTTTTGATAGTTAAGCAGTGGAACGGAGTCAAGATTCAGAGGATTGTGAATATCATATCCTGTGAAAAACTGTGCAGTAGAATGGCTAAACAGATCAGACGCAATTGAGAAACTTGTACTTGCCCTCGACAAATACAAGGATCAGAACTACTGCCTGATGGTTCAGCGAACAACTGAAAGAAATGTGCCTGACAAAAAAAAAGAAGTAAAGAACTACTAACTTTTAACTTATATTCTATACTCCCCCCCCCCCCCCCCCAACAAAAAAAAAAACGCCTACTTGATATGCAGGAGGAAGTAGTACTGTTTCAGTGTTTCGGTTGTAGTTTTCAGTTAAAATATTATGGTGACAGGTGGAGCTAGGAAAGCCTGTGCGCGTATCCTTCAATATAATTCCAAGGAGTTGTTGAATTCACAAGTGTTTCCTAAAAAAAAAAGTAAATTTGCTTACATATTACTAGGCCAAACTGTGCATACAAGAAATCTGGTAAAGTTTAATGACAAGAACCAGATTACAATAAGAAACCTTACAATAATATTCAAAATTCAGTAACACAGTTCAAGTACAATAAGGACTTCAAGAAGAAAAGGAATAAATGTTTGTTAGAAACTGTTAGTACATTAGTATAACCGTAGAGTTGTGGTGCAAATAAAAAAATTGTGTTAGTGGACCTAATGTTTCAGTATACACATTGCAAAAGGGAAGAGAGAGAGAGAGAGAGAGAGAGAGAAAGGACAATGCCTCTAGGCGAGCGATGACTGGTATTCACAAATGAGCCGAGTCATACAGGTTTTGAAAATCAATAGCAGAAGGCAGCAAAACTTAAGGCTACCTGTTCAGTTGAACCTAGAGGTCAGTTATAGCCTCTCCGAACAGATAACCATGATAACAGTAGTACAAGCCCAGACTTGAACCTTCTAAAGAATAAATGCAGTGCCTCGTATAAATTACACCATGAGTCTCTATCATCTGTACCGAAGACCATCCTGTTCTTCCAGTTTGATGGGAATGTATAGTAAGGAAAATTACTGAAACTGCCTCCCTTGCATTGACATCGATGAGCTTACTTCATTTGTTAGTGTTGTTGTAAGATTAGTGTATATGAACCAATGTATAGTAAGCCGTCCCGGAAGGCTACTTATGCACAGGTTGGACAGCAGATTGAGAATCTGGAAATAGAGAGGAAATAAGGATTCATCACATATTGGTGACCTGTATAAAAATAAAGTTATATAGTTTCTGGGTAAAGATATTCTTACTCGTCGAATGTAGCTTCCCTTCCATAGCCTCCTTTTTTACTTGACAGGAGGAACAGAGAAAAGGACCACCCCAGGGGTCAACTCTTGAATGCTTCGGCATGTTACCATGAACAGAGATGCCCTCACCAGGTTTCATCTCCAATTGGCAGACTGCACAAGCATGTAACTTGAACATATTTCCTGCTGGATAGTTCATATTCAACCTGTGGACCAATTAAAAACGCTTAGGCTCATTTACACGCAGTGTCTAGTCCGTGCTTGAATATTAATGTTGTTAGATGCATCTACTGCTTCCTAGTCCTATACATCAACATGCATACAAATGCTGCCACGACATATCCCTTAATTATCATGTATCAGATCGGATGTATACAGAGCACCGAAACAAAAACTGACCTTCGAGCAAGCATTGCAGAGCCCTCCTCAAATATTTCCTCCACGACATCAGGTTCCAAACATCCCCTGTCCATCTGATCTTCAGACATTTCATCAGATGGCCTCCGACGGAACAAAGCTATGATGCCTCCTTTCCCGTGCCTCTTTATTGGTGGGCTCAACTTTTCTGGAGGCAGTATGTCAACTACTATGCATGTAGTATCATCACGCAATCCCTTTGAAGTCACAGCTTCCTGCATAACAAAACAATGACTCATGATAACAAAACATGTAATATCGATCAGACGTACACCCAGGATGCAAATATATATCTTTACCTTAACAATTCGATTAGCAGCAGCTTCAGCTGGCAGCCCCCTGGTATAGTTCAGAGCTTCTTGGAAGCGAAGCGCATCCCAAACACCATCACTAGCAATGACAAGCCGCCCTCCGGCATTGGACAGCTGCAATATTTTTATGAAATCAAACTTAAGAATTAATTAACTAGATCAGATGTTTATTAGATTAGCTTCCTTCAGGCTTCTGCTGCTCTATGATTGGTGTCAACTATCTAATAACAGGAAGAATCTTTTCTGTCACTGCGCTGATATAACAAATTCATATGGACTGCTCACCTTTACTTGCTTCACATGAGGGACAGGAACAATAAATTCCCCAACATCGAGATCGCCAATTGACCTTGATAGACACAATCCTCCTGGCCAGCATCTGAGTGGACCAATCTGAAGAATGATTGGAGAGGAAAAGGTGAATTCATATTGCCCCTGAAATTACATGAATGACCAGTTTGGTAACTGATAAAGAAAGATAAAGAAATGACATCGATGAGCTTACTTCATTTGTTAGTGTTGTTGTAAGATTAGTGTATATGAACCAATGTATAGTAAGCCGTCCCGGAAGGCTACTTATGCACAGGTTGGACAGCAGATTGAGAATCTGGAAATAGAGAGTAAATCAGGATTCATCACATCTTAGTGACCTGCATAAAAATAAAGTTATAGTTTCAGGGTAAAGATATTCTTACTCGTCGAATTGAGTTTCCCTTCCATAGCCACCTTTTTTACTTGACAGGAGGAACAGAGAAAAGGACCACCCCAGGGGTCAACTCTTGAATGCTTCGGCATGTTACCATGAACAGAGATGCCCTCACCAGGTTTCATCTCCAATTGGCAGACTGCACAAGCATGTAACTTGAACATATTTCCTGCTGGATAGTTCATATTCAACCTGTGGACCAATTAAAAGCGCTTAGGCTCATTTACATGCAGTGTCTAGTCCGTGTTTGAATATTAATGTTGTTAGATGCATCGACTGCTTCCTATTCCTATACATAAACATGCATACAAATGCTGCCACGACATGTCCCTTAATTATCACATATCAGATTGGATGTATCCAGCGCACCGAAACAAAAACTGACCTTCGAGCAAGCATTGCAGAGCCCTCCTCAAATATTTCCTCCACGACATCAGGTTCCAAACATCCCCTGTCCATCTGATCTTCAGACATTTCATCAGATGGCCTCCGACGGAACAAAGCTATGATGCCTCCTTTCCCGTGCCTCTTTATTGGTGGGCTCAACTTTTCTGGAGGCAGTATGTCAACTACTATGCATGTAGTATCATCACGCAATCCCTTTGAAGTCACAGCTTCCTGCATAACAAAACAATGACTCGTGATCTTAAGATAACAAAACATGTATTGTCGATCAGACATACACCTAGGATGCAAATATATATCTTTACCTTAACAATTCGATTAGCAGCAGCTTCAGCTGGCAGCCCCCTGGTGTAGTTCAGAGCTTCTTGGAAGCGAAGTGCATCCCAAACACCATCACTAGCAATGACAAGCCGCCCTCCGGCATTGGACAGCTGCAATATTTTTATGAAATCAAACTTAAGAATTAATTAACTAGATCAGATGTTTATTAGATTAGCTTCCTTCAGGCTTCTGCTGCTCTATGATTGGTGTCAACTATCTAATAACAGGAAGAATCTTTTCCGTCACTGCGATGATATAACAAATTCATATGGACTGCTCACCTTTACTTGCTTCACATGAGGGACAGGAACAATAAATTCCCCAACATCGAGATCGCCAATTGACCTTGATAGACACAATCCTCCTGGCCAGCATCTGAGTGGACCAATCTGAAGAATGATTGGAGAGGAAAAGGTGAATTCATATTGCCCCTGAAATTACATGAATGACCAGTTTGGTAACTGATAAAGAAAGATAAAGAAATGCAGCATACCCCAGCACCCCCAGCAATGTTTATTCTCCCAACTTCACCGCCGCTTGCTGTTACACGCTCCACCCTGCAGTTATAGACCTTAAGTTAATCATATATACTTAAGGATACTGTAGGGACAAACTCAGCCTGGATGTATGGACATACTCCTCCTCATTAGCATCCAGGCGGTGATCAGCTGACAGAAAGTATACTGTGCCTTCAGCAGATTCTAAAATACAGCGTGAGTCACCAACTGATGCTACAGTGACAACCCATCCATCTATTATAACAAAAGTCACGGTGGTCCCTGAACGTGCCGCTGAAAACATAGTAACAGTCAGTTTGGTACCAGTTTTTGTTTTTTTTAAAAAAAAACATTGCTGGTTATAGATTATGTTAGAGAGTATCAGATTAAGGAAAGAAAAGTACCTTTTGTTTGGAAGTCTTTATCTGTTTTCACGAAACCAGCAACTAGTGCCCTTGGCAATGCAGCTGTCCACTCCTCACTTGTAAGATTTGGAGGAATAGCAGCCAACACATTGTTTAAGAGGTTCTCCCGGGTGTATATGGCAGCTGCAGACCCATTGTGCCCATCAAAAATCTGAAGGCAAAAGAAACCAGAATGAATAGTTCGAGTGAGATATGCAACCACTTCAATTGGTGCAAGGAAAGATAAAAAATCGGAAAAGAGATAGTTTAATGAGTTATCAAAAGAAATTTCCATTATGGTTGACTTGGACATCTATACTGCTAATTTATTTTATTCTTGTCTAAAGATTAATGTTGAGCTGATACACAAAAATTTCTAGGACCAGGTTCACATTGCCAACTGCTGGAAGGTTGAAGGATCTAAAACAATAAGACTCCATTTGAATATTCCTAAGCTAGTGGTCTTCTGACCAGTGACCACTGAAATGATAGAATCAAGACAATTAAGACCAGTAAAATATCAGCTGACATATGTCCCCATGTGCCTTGATGCCAACACACCGCAAAATCAGGTCTATCAATCATGCTACTCTATGCAAAAGACAAACAGGAAACCGCCATGTTAAGCATAAGGTTCACTGATGGAAAATACTGAAGCAAAGAAGTGAAGCTGCCTCGCAAAAGGAAATGAGAATTAAATAAGGTCATGAAATGGCGCTTTAACATCAACACATTCTAAGTTACGACATGAAACAACCAAAAAATAAAGGCAAACAAATATGAATGCCAGTAGGTGCTATGACAAGCAAAATATCTACAAGACTTTCAGTCCATCCACCTCAAGTTGCTGGCATTACCACAGCAATTATTCGCAAATTGTACAAGGGACCAAAAATTTCTGAAAGAAAATTAATGCTATTGAACACAAGACAAAAAAAAAGAGAACACAGCTAGTGAATCATTACCGCGAACACCGAGATGCCGTCGTCGTCGCCCGCAATCTCGCCGCCGATGCTGCCGCCCTCTGCCGGGCTGCGGTGGCACTTGGGCACGAGAAGCGTGAAGTCTTCCCCTTTCTTGGTCTTGTTGGCTTCTCCGAACAGGATGTCCGGCTTCTCCACCTTCTGGTTGTGGAGCTCTCGCTTGAGGAGCACAGCTAGCGGCACGCCGGACCCATCCATCTCGGCGTGCACCTCCATCAAAGCCTGACCTCCAAATCCCTCAACCCCAATTCACCAGTTCTCGGAGGAATTGGGCGGCGATGGATCTGGCACAAGGCGAGAAACGCAAGAAAAACGCTTCTAAAACATCACCTTTCGAACGGATCAACCAAGAACTCCGGCCCAACCGATGAAAGAATTATATTTTTCCTCAGCCACAACCCGATCCCGCTCAAGAAACCGAAATCCCTCGGGAAACGAGGGCGAATCTCGACGCTCTATTCGCCTACAGCGGCATGGATCCCAGTACCAGCGGTTTCTCCAAGGAATAGCAAGGGCATTGGCCCAA